>WMED01025236.1:0-11061 GCA_019650415.1 Pipa parva | reverse complement strand
AGATAGATAGATAGTCATAGTAACAATGACTTATGGCCTATTAAATGCTTAATTAGCATATTCATCTTTTATTGAAGATAGTGTCCAGGATTTGTGATGTTTCAGTTTACACAGCACTATGAGTAAATATGTCACAGTCTTTTCTATCATAGGACTTTTACTGTGATTTGTATCCTTACAAAGATAGAAGTATGATTAATATGGATACATTTCCAGTGATTTTCATCAACTTGAGTAAAATATACGTGCTTATAATACACAGCAAGCATGTATCAATGTTAAGATAACCTTTTGGTTAATAGTGAAACATTTCCAGTGATTAAGTTCTTGTAAAAAGTGTAACTAAAGTTTAAATCAAGCAAATTTTTTTAGACTTATCCTTTATGCATGTTCCAATATCACTAGCTAACAAATAGAGATAATAAAGTTAATTTCCCTAAAAACTTGAAGATCTACCCTTGCCAATGTATAGTAAATAAAAAAATAACTGCCTATTGCTTATTTGTGATTCTGTGTTGCTGTAATGGGATGGGATGGCTTTAATGCAATTGTTTGAAGAAACACATTCACTTTGGACCTCTGTGACTTTATCTCTCTGGCCATCCCATCAGCCAATGACAGAAAGAAGAAAATCTTGTAGTGAATATAGTTAGTGGGGTTGATGTTATGACACACAGGGATATCTGTGGATTCTCTCTCCACTGTAGGAGTAGCACTGGTTAATCCTCGGGCACAGAGTCTAAGGAGCACCCTTAACCCCTGCAAGGGGGTATGGCATTTGTGGCAAGGGAATGTCCAGGTTGCAGCCCCCAGTTTAACCCCCCCCCCCCTCACACACACACACACACAGGTTAAATGGGATTGTGGCAGGACAGTGGCACTGGATCTTACAGAAACAACAGCAGAGCAGAGCTGGGTATAACAGAAACACTGCAGACAGACACTGAGCTGGGTATCCCAGGAACACGGCAGAGTGAAACTGGAAGTCTCAGGAACATGGAAGGGCAGAACTTGGTATCACAGAAACGTGGCAAAGTGACACTGGAAATCTCAGGAACAAAGCAAGTGACTATGATTACAGCAATAAGTGAAAGTTCTCTTCCATAGAAACAGCTCACCAGCACCAGCTAGGAAAACTCCATGCTCAGGCAAACATACACATGCCAGGTTTAAATAGACAGACATCTGTTGGCAGAGTAGAATTTTGCCACACAGACAGGGATAAAGTGGCAGTTAGACAAAGTGAAGCCTTGGGCAAAACAAGAGGGGCCCCATGTGCTGGTATCTGTCAGCAGAGAGAGTGAACAGCATGTATCTATTGGCAGCAGAGGCCCTCAAGAAACATGGACCCCAAAAGATGGGGGCGTATGTAGAAACAGGAAGTTATGTGTTGATAGCCTGCAGTATTTTAAAGTAACCTGTTTTGCATTATTATAATAAATCATTCCTGTTCATTTAAATGATATCTGGTGCTTATACTGTTTGTATATCTCTACCTTTCTCAAATTACATATCCTGGGTTGGACTTTGAAGTATGCACATCTGGGAGGCACTGCAAATGTATTCTGCCCATTTAACATACTTAATATCTTGCTGGGTTCTTTGGCTTTGATAGGCAAGTTGTCCAAGGGTTTACAAAGTATATTGGTGGGTTAGGGTTAAATGGCCTGAAATGGTGGGTTGACTAGAACAGGGCATAGTAAGAGCAGAGCAGGCATATTTTTCCTCTGACCTAGCATTTCCTTAGTAATCTCTTTAGTTACCAAGGGTAACTAACCCTTTGCAACCAGTTTCTCAATTAATCTGAGGCTTAAGTTGATTTTAGGGCAATGACAGACTATGTGGTTTGCTGCATGCATTTATCAATCAATCAAGTTATATTAATAATAAAAAGCCACCAACACCTATTAAGTGTACATATATAGAAATTAAAAGGGGAACAATGCTATACAAATATGTACACAGGAGTATATGTACATTTTACCACAGCTGTGCTCGTTGGAGTAGAGGTATTTTCTGTGTATTCTAGTCTTGATGCTTATACATCTAGAGGTTTTAGCTGTTCTACAAATACTGTATTCCTTCTGTTTCCATAATGCAGTAATGAGAAAACATGTTCAAGGTTTGTTTCTTTGTCATAAAAATGTAATTCTCAAGCTGAACTCCTAATACGATGTGACAGGGAAGATGCTAACCTTCCATTAGGGCCCTGCTGACTCTTATCCATAATGCTGCAAACATGATTGGGCCATTATTTTTATTGATGTCTGCTTAACTATGTCAGTGCTGTGAGGCCTGGTCTATCCTGGTCTATAGCAATACCATGAAAGTATTAACAATAAATGTATTATAAACAAACATTATATGGCAGTTTTATTGTAATGACATTATGGTCGCTGTTACTAATATATTAGGCAGCTCTGCAAAGGCTGCTTGACACCATTTTTGTGTACAGTACAGTATGTAGATGTACAACATGACTACTGATGCTTTTTCCACACTTTAATGAGATAATATCCATACTTCCAGATCAATAAGTCTATAAATATCACAATGACTTAATTAACTTCTGAAATAACTTCTGTAAGCATCATCATGAATTCAGTTAATTAGTATTTCCCCAATCAAGAAAACGATACAGCTTTAGGCCAAATGATTTACAATTAAAATTCCTGCTAAAAAACAAACTATACACCAGAAGGTATATTACTGATCCATACATAGGGTCATTGTAGCCTAAGAGGGTGCTGAAGAATCTCCCATCGGGTCAGATTTAATTTGGACCCTTTCGATGTTTCAAAGCAGCCCCAGCTTAGTAAGTTACTGAGGTATTTAAAATACAGATTTGTTTTTACATAAGAACTGAGGAGACTCATATAAAATGGGGGAGGTGAGTGCAAGGAAAACAAAAAAACTATATTATGGATGGCCAATTCCAGGCTTACGTTAACTATGCATAAAACTCCTCCAATCAGTAAATAATTTGTGTTGTACTCACTCAGTCATGTCTTGCCTTCTTCCTATATGACTTTTTGGTATGTAACATTATTAAGTAATTAGTAACTTTTGTGCCCCTAATTAGTTAGTCAAGTGCTTATAAACACTCCCTATAGCCATTACATCTCATTTACAGTCCACTTGCATCTTCCTTTAATGGATACCATTATAAATAAAATCTCATAGTGATTCACTTTAGTGATTGATAGAACTTGGAGAACCAATGGTAAAGCAGAAAGGGCTATGCTTTATAAAGCACAGTATTTGTCTGAAATCTCCTTGGAAGTTTTTAGTACAATTTCTCCCCTCCCACCTAAATTAAGTTGTATTTCTTAAAGCTAACTATCTACAAAGTTTTTATATATAAGACATTAATGTTTTATCTTAAAGGAGATCTAAAGTTATAAATAAAAATGAGGCACCTAAAACAATACCTGAGTCTCAGCTTGAACTGTGCTCTCATTGCCATGTACATAGGCAGACTGAACTGCACTTTCATGGGTACAGGAGCCAGCGCAAAGCTCTGCCCCTTTATTGAATTGGCAGTGCAAAAGAGCATATATGTAATCACGCTCATTGCGCCTTCAATGAGAATGCTTCTCTCACCGCCAATACGTAAGAAGCACAATGAGTGTGACAACATGTACACTCTTTTGCATAAGTTGGCAGAGCTTCGCACTGGTTCACGCTGGCTCCTGTACCCGTTAAAGCGCAGTCTATTCTGCCTCTGAACATGACAATGACAGAACAGTTCAAGCTGTCATTGTCTTGTTTCATCTTAGACTCTGGTATCGTTTTAGGTGCCTCATTTGTATTTATAACTCTAGTTCTCTTTTAAAGGTAACATTTTAATAACAAATCTAATGTCATTTAATTAACTGCGTGCCTATCCTCTATATCATTTATATAACATATTAAAATATGTTACAAAATAATTTAGAAATAATTACGAAAAAAGCTGACATTGTGGCTCCTTTCAATTATGATCATGTAGGAATCCAATTAAAAATAGATGAAAACTTTCTGCCAGGCTTACAGAGCCCATTGGTCCACTTGGGGAACCTAAGTAATGTACTGTTCAAATGTGTGACCTAATAGCTCTAATGAAACAATGTGTAACAATATTTATTCTAGGGCAACATACTATAAAATAGTCCCAGCAGGCTGTATTTTATCACTAGGATTTAGCCTGTCATAGGACCCTTCTGCCTATAGAATAACTTAAACTGACTACTTAATCCTTACGATGCATAGTGTTAAGAAGTGAAATACATCACAATATTGGAGTGGCCCACCAGAACACTAGGACATTTCCTGATTGGACCTACAGAGGTTGCAGAACTGAAGGGCAAGGTATGTGCATGTAGTAGAGATATGGACAACATGTGGGCAAGAACCTTAATAAAAGCAAATGGAAGGAAGAGGTGAAGAGGAAGATGTGAATGAAGGGGCGTAAATATATATATCGAGCAAAAGAAAGAGAGAGAACAAATTTACCAGGTTAAGTTTAACAAGGGAAAATGGGGAAATCGGATATAAGAAATGATGATCTGTTTTAAATGTCACAGAACATTGTAATAATAGTGTTCATTGCATTTTATTAGCTTGTGTAAACTCTAGATTGTGACATATGAATTATAAGATTGTTATGATTCATCAAGTAATTATCCATCAGCAATCACCAGGCACCCACTCGGGACGTCCCCAAGTTTACTTTAATGTAAAAGAGATTTTATTTGTTCTTGTAGACTTTGTGTTCCATACGCTTAACTTACAGCTTTTTTAAAAAAGTGCTTCAGTATGTTTGCTTTGAAAGAGGGCTTATTGTCTTTATAATATATCATTATAGCGTTTTTTTCCCAAAATCAGATCAACGTATCCACATGCAGCTGCTTATCTAGGATTCAGAAAGCAATCATGGACAGAAATTGCCTTTAATTCTTATACAGTGTTCACAGAGATGTTTCATACGTATCTGTATACTTCCTACCTTAATGAATGTAGCTGACAATGACTATGTTTAGTTCCACAAGGAGGCACAACCTAAAAACGTCATAGGTCATGTATCACAGTGGCACAGTGCTAAAATTAGTTCAGCTGTGTTCATTTATTGGCTTCCCTTCTTCATTCCTTCTTTTTAGTCTAAAGATTGTGCATTTTTAATGAAAATGTGCAGAATCTGAACTGGGACCACCTCTGCAACTACATCTGCCTCACCCTTAATCTGGGAATTCCTTTAAATACTAGCAGGTGGGGTTTCTGGGGTTAGGAGTGTGGACAAGTGCACCCCTCCCCCTTGCTTATACTCCTTGCTCACAGTAAATGCCATCTTTGCAGTGGATTGCATGGGTGCAACATAAGTGGAGACAGACTGAATTTCAGAGAGACTCAGAAGGTAGCTGCACTGTCTGTGACCAGTTCTGCACAATTCTGTTGTTGCTGGCAAATTGTGTTAGTACACCAATATAGTGTAGTCATTTTATTTAATTAACAGAGCAAGGAAAATAAAAATATTGGACTCACAAGAGTATCCAATATTCAAGCACATCAAAAGCAAGCTTCCTTCAATCCACGGTTAACAGAATTTAACAGAGCGGGATGACTTCTGCTTACTATATTATTATATTAAATTAACACTTGAATGCCCCACAAAAAAAAACTCTTCCATTAAATACAAATTATTAAACTACTAAAGAAAAAAAAAAATCCCAGGCACAAAATTGATAAAGGAAGTCAAATACTCTGTATATTAAAGGACCAGTAATACCAGAACAAGAAACTTGCTGTTTGGATCAGCATGGTTATTCAGGTGCAGTACTTGGAGACATGATATCTCTGTTAGATACATTGATTATTTTATTGCTTTGCATTGTTGTTCTCTTTGTTGCATGCAGTTTTCATAAAGTGGGCTTTCTGGATGCACTTCATTATGCTGTACTATTTACAGTTCCAGAGACACCAATGGACAAAACAGGGTTTTTTTTACTGTACAGAGAAAAATGGCTGAAAGCCAAAAATAGGAAAAACAAAATGCAAAGGAATACAGATCATAAATGACTTGAGACATATTATTGACTAAAGCAGGGGTCGGCAACCTTTTCAGCTGAGGGAGCCATATACTGTACGTGTGGCTCCCTCAGCCCATATGTGATGTCAGCGGCTCTGGATTGGCTAGCAATCCAGACTTTCGGTGACATGAGCGGCTCTTGATTGGCTAGCAACCCGGAAGCCAGTGACGTCAGCAGCTCCGGATTGACTAGCAACCCGGAGGCGCTGAGAGAGCTTTCTCTCTACAGCGCTGCCGGCAGACTGTAATGAGCAGTGCTTGCACCACTCAATGAAAGAGCCAGATATGGCCATCAAAAGAGCCATATCTGGCTCAAGAGCCATAGGTTGCTGACCCCTGGACTAAAGTGAGGATTGGACTGTTGAAGTGAATTCATCACTTCAGGTGGCTACACCCTGATTCGCTATTCCTTATTGACTAAACAGCAGCTTCCCATAGCAAATTTGCGACCACAGCAGTAGCAGTCTATTGTATAGTGTGCAACCATTGTTAGCTGACGAATTCGCCACATCGCAGAGTTTGCTGAATACCCGAATACTGGGAAGTGACAAATTCACACCTTTACAAGACAGTTCAGACTTTAGTAAATAACCCCCTTTTATAAAGTTTTTACAAGTTTAACATAGGAAAACTGTCATTCATAGCCATCTGGTTTATTTTCTTTATCTGTTCTTTCTTTTAATAAACTGTATAACCTGGTAACACCTTGGTTTGTGTAATCTGTGTGTAACCAGGAATATAGCACTTCAATCTCACAGATCAGAACCAGACTCATACATACAGAAATTCAAATTCTAAATCAATGTAATGTGAATGTTCATTATAGAAAACTACATCTGCAATTCTTATTTGATTTGATGCAGACATTCATTTTTGGAAAACTAGATCCAAGATTGTTTATACTACAAACGTTTGTATAAACACTATACATTCTTAGCCTAATTCAGTATAATAGTGACCTTTCTAGTTTAGATAATGAAGGTATTTTTTTTTTAAACAATGACATTTGTAACTATATGTAACTGTAGCATCTGTTTTGTTCCCCACCCCTTCCAGGACATTTGATGACATAGTATGTAAACACACATGCAGGAGAAACCTCTCTGAACATTCTGACTAATCCTTTCAATAAACTGCATGATTACATAATTCACATAGTCTTCAGGGACCTTAGTAATATGGATGATCTTCTAGTGTTGCTCACTTTATGACAACAATGTCTCATCCTCATACTAACAAAGCTTAAAAGGAACATACAGTAGCAAGTCATCAAGTTGTTTTATCATGTCTCAACCAACAGATGGTGCAGTGTAAGTTTCCTAAAGCAGCTTGGTAGTGTATATATCTTGTTCTGTACAAATTCTTCAACCACTTGAGATGTGATGATGCAGTCTGAACAGAGAGGAAAAATAATGCTGACTGACATGCTACTCTGTTTCAGAAAAGGTACAAAGAGAGGAGCCAGTTCAGGAGAGATCCAGAACAGAAAGAGGAAAGACAAAAAGAATAAACTTTTTAACATAATGGTACATTTTACTATAAGATAGCTTATACTGATAGAATTCATTATGGTGTTTGAGACACTATGTGCCCCTCAAATCTCCTTTCTTGGTGGTTATCTCAGTGTACATTGATGTTAATTGATATTGTGTTAATAAAGCATGGCGAGTGTGAGTAAGATTCTAAGCAATAATTAATTACACAAACAGAAAGTCACGCAGGAGACAGATCCCGATCACAGATAAAGACACATTACACTTTTAACTCTTTCACTGCTAGGCCTTCTTTGCAATAATTTGCAAATGGTATTAACAGTTATCCTTTCTTTCTTTGTGCCTTATTTCTGCGAGTGTGAATTGTTACTGGTTTAATGATCTGCAACCTCACACATAGAGATGAGTACCACCTGTAGACGTTTTAATCATGTCCTGTTTTACCAGATGTCTGGGGTTCATATGAAAGTTGGAACTTACACACCCTGCCAGTTTTTAACTGAGCCCTATGGATCAATTACAGATCAAACTAAATTGTACAAATACATTTATGGATCCATAGTCAATTTAGAAAGCTAAGTGACATAGTAGCATAGTAACATAATTTATAAGGCTGGAAAAAGACACAAGTCCATCCAGTTCAGGCTATTTAACTGCAATATTGATCCAGAGGAAGGCAAAAAACCCATGAGGCAAGAGCCAGTTATCCTCATATTAGGGGAAAAATTCCTTCCCAACTCCAAATATGACAATCAGAATAATTCCCTGGATCAAGGTCCCGTCTTCAGTTATCTAGAACCCATAACTTGTAATGTTCTTACACTGAAGGATCAGAATAATTTCCTGGATCAAGGTCCCACCTTCAGTTATCTATTACCCATAACTTGTAATGTTCTTACACTGAAGGATCAGAATAATTCCCTGGATCAAGATCCCACCTTCAGTTATCTATTACCCATAACTTGTAATGTTCTTACACTGAAGGAAAGCATCCAAACCAGTTTTGAACTCCTTAATGGAATTAACTATAACAGCTTCTTCAGGCAGAGAGTTCCATAACCTCACTGTTCTTACAGTGAAAAAATACTTCTATGTCAGTGGTGGCGAACCTTTTTGGCACGGAGTGCCCAAAACGTGATGTCACTCACCAGTGCCATCCCCCGAAGTGCCGGCACTGATGATTGACATCATCACGCTTGTGTCAGGGAAGGAGAGCTCCCCTGTGAGTGAGGACTCCTTTAGTGCTGGCCACGGATCTGGCATGAAAACTGTAGGATCGTGTCCGCAGCCAGTACTGAAGGCAGCTTTGGTGACGGCTCACATGCCAACAGAGAGAGCTCTGCATTCCCTCTTTGGCACGCATGCCATAGATTTGCCATAACTGTTCTATGTTGATGCAGAAACTTTCTTTCCTCTAAATGTAAAGGATGCCCCTTGTTATACTTACAGTGCTTGGTATAAATATGTTGTGGGAGAGATCTCTGTACTGACACCTAATATATTTAATACATGGTTATTAGATCACCCTTTAATCTTCTTTTTTCTATATTAAACAAGCCCAGTTTTGGTAATCTTTCTTGGTACTGTATATTGCCCATTCCTTTTATTACTTGCTATTACTTACTATTACATGCAAAAGTCAAGTCAAAAGCAACTGTTCAAAAACCAGTTAAAAGAATTTCACAATGTCCGCGACGAGCAACAAACTAGGTAAAACCTTAGTGCCCACTTACAAAGCTGAATGACTGCCAACAAACTAGATAAAAACCAAATGACAAGCAACACATCAGTTAAACAGCTCAGTGACTAGCAACAACACACTAAACAATCAACCACTTAAAATGCATTGGACTTTTGGACTGCATGCCCCCACCCTTTGCAAGAGGGCGGGGGTTATTTGACATTGTAAGGATCAACATATATAAAGAGAAGTTAAAGCCACAGGCTGGTCAGCTTGTAAAAAGATTATCATCCTCCTTAGGCATGCAATCATGCTTACCATAATGCTACCAGAGATCTCCATTTCATACCAAAACAGAGAAATCCAGTGCACTGTTGTGTAAGTGTACTGATAAGATCAGCATGGTGAATGCAGTCAAGGGCTGTGGGGTTGTTTTGTAGACATGGCAGCAGTGGGGGATAGTCTAAGTCTTTGCAATGGTGGCACACTGTGCTCTTTATTTTACTGTGAAGGAATAGATCAGCTGGCTGAAGGACAAGTGTCCTGTATAACTGAAAGGTTGGTTGGCATTTAGTATGCCTGACAGCTTATGGCTTTAGCTACCCATTAATACATCACCTGAGGAAGGAGAAAAATGTGCATTTAACTCCCTACAGCCTGATGATCATTACAATGTGCATGTTTTTCTAATGGGGAACACAGAATCCTCATCACTGGTGCAGTCATTCAAAAACAGTGGCAAAAATACCTGAAAGTTGCTATATTCTGTTCATGCGGTGTGAGTTGGCATAAGGTTGCAGCTGGATTAATGCTAGTTGTTTTGTTTAAATATTTTTACCCAAACATTTTTTTCTGAACTTCCAGGCAAGCTTACAAACAATTCATGAATCTCCAGAACCTATAAAATCTGTATGAATGCCACATCACATCAAACCAGTTTGCTTATCTCTGCAAACAAGTGTTCCTTCGAGTAGGCCACCACTTTATTTACCTTTACTTACAAGCAACAAATAATCAGTGCACCTTGTTTGATTTCCATGGTACAATACAGATAAAGATGGATCCAATGAAGATTCTGATCTGCCAAATATTGTAGATGTGTTATTGCAGCACAAATGAACATTCTTTAAGACAGATTCAAGATGCATCTGAATTTGTGTTTCAGTGTTATTATAGTGTCTGTTTACATTATGTTGGCCTCTGAAAAACTGAAATGCAAGAATTTATAGACTCATTGTTATCACTTAGCCTTAGAGAAAGAGGTTGGGATTACAATGGATTTGTGACCACAAGCCTGAGGAGAGAAGGGTAGAAGGTGCTAGGATTCTCCTAATAAAGAGGGGTAAAATTGACTTACATAATTGACATTGACACTACATAAACAATACCTTCAATAGGAAGTAGGACAATTCATTTTGTGGACAACCCTCTAGAAAAAGTTCCTAATAGAAGGCTAAGCACAAGAATAATTCAATGATTTTAAAACTGACAATTAGTGAAACAAAAACCACAAACCAATAAATATATATTCTTAAGAATTATGCACATATATAAAATGGAAACACATTGGCCATCATAATCCAATTTCTATTGCTTTTTAGTAATATTATATCAGTTTGATTAGGAGCCCCAAAGACTCATTAATCATAAGGTTGTGAATGGCTAGAAAAGTACAGCATGCCAATTGAAAACATGTGTGCTTTTTAAAGTTAAAACCTAAGGAGCTCTCTAGGAATAGAGAAGTTCAGTTTCTTAATAAAACAGGAATGGCGTTTCAGGGTAATTTGTTATTTGACCTAATTTTAGTTCTTTTTATTTTATTT
>WMED01025235.1:0-10272 GCA_019650415.1 Pipa parva | reverse complement strand
TCGAACTTGCAAACAGGGGATTTCCATAGCAAATTCGCAACAATTTCCCCATTGTAAAGTTGCGACAATTTTTTAATGTTAGTATTGTCACAATTTTCCCATAATAAAGTCACAACTGCAACAATATTCTCATTATAAAGACGCAACTGCGACAGTAGCAGCCTGTTGCAACTGTCTTTATCTGGCGAATTCGCACCTTTACACAACAATTTGGACTTTAGTAAAAAAAAAAAAAACCCCCGGGAATCTTCTTTTTTTAAACACATCTTTTATAAATCTTCTGTGTGGGTGATCACAGATCAGAAGCAATCAGCCACAGCCATTGATTGATAATAGATTGGCGGCACAGAACGGAAAAGGTTTATTGCATACATGAAATAAAACAATCAGCCAACATGTATTAAACTATTATTAATAAAATTATACTCAGAGAAAAAAAATTCTCAGAAATCACTTCTTTGTGGAGACTAATTAATGAGAAATGAATAATAAGAAAGAGGATGTAGCCAGTCCTTAATTCTGGAGAAATCCAGATGTATTTAATTAAGAAGGAAATTACTGGCAGAATGAGTGGGTATATTTCCTTTTATTCACCTTCTGATGCACGGATTATGGGAGGCACTTCACCCATGATAGCACAGAACTAGTGCGAGGAACTTAATTGCCTGCTGACTGACAGCGGATGAGCAAACCATAGTTATGAATAATCATATAAAATGATCAGAACTAAAGTCTATTTGGAGACCTGGAAGGCGCCCCAAACTCTCCAGCAACTGAACCATCTCAAAAACACAAAGTAGTAGGAAAACAGCATATTAACAATTTGCAAAAAATAAAAATAAAAAAAAATCTGCATCCCTTAACAGAAAACACAATTCCACTGTAATCTAAGTGATTTATTCTCTTTCTTTCTTAACCTTCAACACAGAGATTTAAATGCCCAACATGTTTGAGTGACATAAAAGTGCACAGTTGATTCAATCCAACAAATTAAATACCTATTAAGGGCCTCTTCCTACAACTCATATTTTTTATTTTCTTTTTTGAAACATCTGAACATGTTATGGAAAACAGTTACGATTTACAAATATTTGATTCTATCAAAATACGCTCTTGGTTTAAAGACACTAAAGATGAAATTTATAATACTCGAATTTTTTGATGTAAAAACAGATGTTTGATCGGAAAATATCAATTGATATTTTTGATCGATATTTTTTTTAATTAAAAAATAACCATACTTTACATAAGTACTTTGGCTACATTTCCATCAAAAAAATATGTAAAAAAAAAAAAAACCTTTCAAAATGTTTCAATCAGAAAATAGTCGATCAAAAAATTGAGATGGATATATTTCAAACACCCAGTTTTACATCGAAAAAAAACTTGAAAAGTTTCGCCCTAATGCTCTTTTGCATATTCCACTTTTTATATCCAATTAAATATATTCAGACAGTCCGTCAAGAGTTTGCAGAAGCTTGCAATTTTCAGTTGAACGACGAGCTAAAAATAAGAGATATGTATTATGCATAGAGATTTAGTTATTTACTGTACGCGCCAGTTAAGCCACACATCCCTTAGCCTCAGGTACCAGAAGCACTAAGCTTATCCCCTCAGATAGAATGACAGTGCAGTATATTAAGAAACAATTACTAAAGTCTCTCCTTCTGGGTCTAATGAAACTTCATTCCACCGGATTGGCAGAATGTACACCTAATGAAAAAGCTTTTATTATTTAAAAGTGATTACTTGCCAACTATTCCCTAATTAAATTGTTTCATAGAACACTGCTTGACAGTACCTCATATGGGAAAAAAAATACTTTTTCACCAAGTTTATTTTAAGTCTACCTGTTTGTTTTAGCCGACTGTTCACTTGGCATCTGTTGAATGGCATATTCCTGGTACCCTTTCCGCTGACCCTGCTCCTGGTCATTGGCTGGAGGATTTACTTCTGGTTGAACTTCAGGATTAGTGGCCTCAATAGGAATAATTTTCGTTGCTCCTGTATTAATGTATACAAAATTTATTTAGCATAAAAACACCCTCTCATTCTGAATTAAAAGGAGAATTACCTGATAATAGAGTAAATAATAAGAGGCTTAGGCTGCCCCGTTCTGTATACAGACAACCATATTTTCTTCTCCTTATATGAATACAAAAATCCACCAAGATGATGGGGGTGTGGCAGGTGACATAAGAAAATGATTTTTAATCCCCCTCCCAACCAGACAGAAGTCAATCTTAGCTAAATGACAGCTGATGTTTATTTAGGAAACTCTATGTAAAGTCATTTGCATGTATCCATTGAACAGCTATCAGTTAAGTGCAGTCAAAAGTTTTGTGTCCTTGGATGAGAACCATCCCCCAGCCAATTAAGCTAACATCTGTAAATTTCAGGCATGTTCCTTGCACCAGTGTCTCATCTCAGTAGCGCAGAGCAAAGCATTATGTACTTAGTGCTTTACAAGTGTTCCCTAGATCCAAATGAACTCTCCCATTAATGTAAGATTTTGCTGCATGAAGCACCTGCAAAAGTCTAGTACCTGCCTGATCCTACCTGTCATCAGGAAGAGGGCTTTAAAGTGAAAGTAGAATAACTGGGCAGTGGGATCAATACATGTAGCCCCTCCCACAACCTGAGCCCTGGACATAGATTAGCTGTAAGCATGTTCAAGAGCGATTCCACCCACTCAAGGATGATGTGTGCCCCATCCAGAAAGGGTACAAGTTATCAGACGAACAACCAGTAAAGCCCACACCTGACTGCATGGCCCAATTTAATATATTACATTGTGCAGCCATAACAATGATCCCAAAGAACCTGAAATAGGTTGGCAGAAATTCCAGTGGCCAGAAGTGGCTTTTAGACTTCCTGAAGATAGACCTTCATTTTTGTTCTTCTTTAAGCTTCAAACTATCATTAAAACTCTTATTTCTATGGTTCTTGCTCTGCTCAGGGGGTGTTTGTACAAAGATGCATGAAGCAGCATTTGTTTCAATTAATTCAAACATACCTGGGATAGCCTCATGTGCGGTCAAGAGAACTCGAACAATGGGATTAACTCCTTGAGACTTTTCCAAATCTCTAGACTGAACAGATTTGTCTGGTTTCTGGACACGGTACCTCTTTGGCTGCTTTTCCCTTTCTTTATCATACTCTGGCTGAATGAATTTTCCTTCAAAATCATTGCCTAATAAAATGTAGCAGTAATTAAAACAAAATATTTCTTAAAAATAATAAAAATGTGAGTTTTTTTTTTAGGTCGATTGTTGGTACAGAGAGTTGAAGCAGTTGGATAAAAAAAAAAAAAATTTTCTTCTCTCTTGAATTAAATTCTTACAACATACAAAACACAAAGTATACAATCATTTGTTAGATATGTCATAGTTCCATTCATTAAATAAAGTCATACACCATTCCCTATGTATGCAAATTCCTTCGTTTACATTAGCCGTGTCTGAATATGTTAAATGGTCTCAAATGGCTGTAGCTTAGGGGGTCCCTACTTCATTTAACCCTGGACTCACACAAACACATTACTGCGCTGCATATGGAGATAATGTATTAGTTGTCCTTCAGACTATTGCCACACTTTAGTGCTGAAATTTTGCCAATATAAAAAAAACTTTTGAGAGTTTTTTCTGACTAAACCCATAACCCCTTTCTCTGGAATTCTATACCCCTCTACCTCCACCAGTAATGACCCCTCATTATTTTTAAAACCAAACTCAAAACCTGCCTCTTAAAGCACTAGTACTAGTTTTCATGTCTTTTATTCATTTTATAGCAACTATTTCTGCTTGTGATTGGCTCCTATAGGCTACTGACCAGGCACTTTGTGTTACTGCACTTATTACCCTACTATCTGTGTAGAAAGCCTCCCTCCCATTTAAATTGTAAGCTCTACGGCACAGTGATCTCCATCCTCCTTTCAGTTACTGCCTGGTGCTTAGAATGTTGTACCATCATAATAACTTTACTCTTCTTGTATTATGTTAAGCACTCCTTTCATGGCTGCAATATAAAATTCATACTGTTAAAATTGTAGAATGCTGGGTAACCTAGGTTACAACCACTGGGGGTACAAGCAAAGTCGACAGGCAGAAGTTTAAGGTTTTTTAATGTTCCTTTAAGTTTTCTGATCTGTATAAAATTTACTGTCCCGCAGACTTGTGCCTGGATATGGGCACTGTACTCCTTAGTGAATATTTCAAAGCAGGAGAACATAATTCATGCATATTCTGTTACAATAGGTCAGCGTTGGCACATAAAAATAAACTCAAATACAAACAGATAAGGATATGTGCAGAGCAACCTAAGCCAACAGATTTATTTAGGTCAATGGGACAGGAAGTGTGTGCTGCTTGTGGTTCTCCAGGCGGCCAGACCACCTCCTGAAAGTCGCTAATTAGTACCAACGCTGTACTTTTCTAAAATCCATCTGAAGGCAAATATTAATAGTAAATGCCTTTAGACAGACCATCAAAGCAATGCTGTGGCAGTACCAATGTTAGTGACTTGGAGTCCTCCAGGATGCAGTCTGCTATTGCGGAAATTCACAAGTGGCACTAAAGACCGGTGTGCAGTTAGCCTTACAGGAACATCAACTTTTTCTAGATAGGTAGGTCTGTCTGTAGGTATTAAATTTACAGGTAACCTAAATTGTTTATTACTGTTTCCCTACCTTGAGTAACATCTTCGTCTTCATTTAGCACAATGATACAGATGTGTTTTTTCAACTGTCGAATATTTGAAAATGTCCTACTGCATTTTCTACATTCCAGGTTGTCGGGTACAGGGTCTGGACTAAGTCGTGTTTCAGCGGTTTCAATGGGAACATCAGTGGATACATTGCAGCTGGTTTCTGTGGTTTCTTCTTCTGCAATTGACTTCTTAGTAGAACCTCTGGGTCGTCCTCTTTTTCTTTTTACTGCTGACAAATCTAAACAACGTAACAATAAGGTCTAGTAAATAGTAAGTTATAAGCAGTGTCTTACTGTAAGCAGGAGGAGAGACTAATGGGTGCTGCATACCAAAAATCTGACTCCACAGCAATATAAAATGTTTAGCAAAATTATTTCATGAAGAAAGTCAAATAATGCCAAAGGATTAGGTTCTGCTAATGCATTAGATGAAGCCAAACCTTGCAAATATCAAGACGAATTCTGCTTTGAGATTCTTATTAAAATGAGAATTTGAATGTCGAAGTGAATTTTCATCACTTGGGGTGCTATGCTCCAACTTCTCTCTACTTCTATAGCAAAGAAGCAAACTGTGTTAGACACTGTTTTTAGCATAGTCAATGGGATAGCAGGAGCCCTGACATCACAGCCCCCTAATTTGCCACTTTGATCTGACAAAATAAAACTAGGGGAATGTGACGCTTTTGTCGACTCTGCTACTTCAGACTCTGCCCCTTGATGAATAAGTGAATAACCTATGCATGTGAAGTGATGCAAACATTTCTGTAAGTTTTCAACTGTCACAAGTGTCTGAACTGGTTGTAAATTTGCCACATCACAAGGTATGAAGAGTACGCAACAGGGATGTAGCGAATGAATGTGAATTTGGATGCTACTGTTCAGACTTTAAAAGGTATGAAAAATTTGGATAAAACAATTATATTTGACATGTATACATATAGAAAGCCAACTTAAACATTAAAATGTAGAAACCATTTTGGTATCAGTAGTACTTGACTCTTGTTTAAACAGCCCTGCTCCCCCAGCCATTCTGTGTACAGACTCTTCCTGTATAGTACCAATAAGCCACGCCCACAAGTAACATCACTCACTATTCAGAGAGCATGTTCTTGTGTAGAATACCTTTCCCTTCTCCTTACATAAAGCCTGTTCCTATTCCTGAGGATGTGCAGATTAAAGCTGTTCGACTGCCTTTGTGGTTGGCTGTGGAGAGAAGTAGTCAGGGAAAGGAGGGGGTATGGCTACACACGGCAGGGAACTTCTTCAGAGGAAAAAAAAACAGTTACGGGGGATATTAAATGTTTATTTATTCATTGCTTAAGTTGTACATTCTGGCACCCTTTATCAATGTCTGGAAAAATAACTATAGTTTACTACCAAAAATCAGCTTAGACACTTAAATATCTATACAATATGAAACAGATTCATGGAGAAAACCAAAGTTTGTTTAAGGACTATAAATAAAATAACTGAAACATAGAAAAAGATGCAACACAATAGTCTGGCTTTAGAAATCCATTACTAAAGGTTACAATGATTTAGCCAAGTCTTTTATTCCTCAATGAATGAAAAACAATCTTGTTACAAGTCTACAAAAGAAAGTCATTGACAGGTAAACTGGATTGCATAGTCCAAGGCCACACTAAGGTTCTGGAACACTGAATAATAAATCACATTTGCTTATTTAATCTACTTGCTAGAAATACAATAAACCCACAGTCTTTCCCTTCTGAGCCACTTAGGCTTGACTATATAAACAAATCGGACATAAAGAATTTTTTTTTTTTTTTTTTTTTTTTTTACAAAGTTAACTTGAACTTCTATTCAGCATATTTGCCTCCATCCCTAATTGGACACTGGGCATGTACTCAGTCATCAGCTAAGAAGAGAAGACTGGTCCAGATTTCAAAGATGTCAGCCTCCAGTAAAACCTCTGGAAACACAGATCATGAGTGTCATATGACTGGACTATACCCAATCTAGTTAATGTAATCCCTATGCATTAGGTACATTATTACAAGCCTATACCCAATCTAGTTAATGTAATCCCTATGCATTAGGTACATTATTACAAGCCTATACCTTTGTCAGGTTTTAGTTCACTTTTAAATTTAACTAATCCAGATTTATTTCCTCAATAAATATTACCCAATGGATACTTCAATAAAGTGTTTATAAGCCCAACTCAGTCATCCTGTCTTCCTGCAAAGTGTCTATCAAGGCAGGGCTGTGGAGTCGGTAAGCCAAAGCCAGACTCAGACTCCTCAATTTCCCCTAACTCAGATTCCCAACTTCGACTCCCTCACACATGCCGCATGTTTAAGAGATAACTTAATTTAAAGTGCACCTGTCACCAAAAAAAAACATTGTTTAGTCTAGCATAGCATGTTAGACTAAACAACTATGACATTTAAATTAATTAAAAAAATGCTTACCTTTTAAAAGTTATCCCTCTTTGACTCTGCCTCTCAAACAGACTGTTAGAAGCCTAGCAGAAAGTTGGGTTGAGAGGCTGTACTATGAAGCCGGCTTACTTGATTGACAAGTAAGCTGGCTTCATGACGCGATCACGTGATTGTGCGCCTCTAATAACTCGCTGGGAAGGCTCAAAGCGCATGTGCTTTGAGCTCCCCATCCTAGAGGCGCGTGTGACTGCAATCCTAGACTAGGAAGCTGAAAGCACATGCATTGTAACGCATGCGTTTTGACCCTCCCCAGTCAAAAAAAAGTGGGGGATGGTGCACAGTGTAGTGCAGAGGTTCTCAACCTTTTGGGGGTGGCGACCCCTGGCGCTGACGTCACTGTGCCGCGCGTGATGACATTTTGGCCGAATGTCATCACGTACGCGCGTCACGTAGTGGGCCGAAACGTCATCACGTTGCGTGTCACGTTTGCAGCCGACGTCACCCTGAAGGAACCCTTATAAGAAGGGTTCCTGCGGGCACTTCCGGGTGCCGGAGCGGTTCTTGACCCCCGTGGGATGGCCAGGTTGAGAACCGCTGGTGTAGTGGATGATGCTGTGTAACCTGATAATGCTAGCGAGATTTGGAGACAGGGGAGGAGAGCCTGCTTGTTAGGGGGTGTTTCTGTAGTGTTGAATGGCATGTCAGGAAAAAAATGGCAGCTTCTATGCTTTCAAATTGGGACAAGATTCAAGTAAGTGTATTTTCAATACGCAAACATTTTTTTGGTTCCTAATTACTTGATTTACATTATAAAGTTACATACTTTATAAAACTATAATAATCCTGAGCTGACAGGTGCACTTTAAGCTTTTTATCATCCTCATGATACAATAATCAAACTATTTAGGTAGAACATAAAATATATTTATTGGATATAAATTTGCCATTTATTAAAGTTTTTTGTGTTCTAAATTAGAACATTTCATTTACAGGACATTTCATTATTTTCCAAAATTCTTATGAAAATATATTCAGCATACACTGCAATGAACTAACTCTACCAATTTATTATATATTTTGGGAGTCTGAGTCGGTCCATTTTATAACGACTCCGACTCCACCAAAATAGGCCCCGACTCAGACTCCACAGCCCTGTATCAAGGGAAGTGGCATCTTCAGATTTACTACTCTTGCCATGGAGTCTAGTACTGCAGTAAACTTCACCTGATCGGGCACCTTTCACAAAAATACCCCACCAATAAGATCAGTAAAAGGAACCAAAAAATAAAGAATAAATATAGAGACTCACACAATGCCTCTAATGAAACTCCCATCACAGAAGCCTGCCTCACAAAGGAGTGATTTATTACTTCTATCAATAAATCTTTAATATCATTCAGAAACAAGCAATATGTTGCCAGAGGCAATTGTGTAAATGCGCATTGCCAAGGGACAGAATGTGTTATTCGGCAGTAGATATTTTCCCATTTGTGATATCATCAGGGGATTTAAGATTGGCAGCTTGGAAAGTGAATTCGTTTGTTCTCCTTAACTAAATCTGTCTCATCATTCTGAAGCCTCCAATCATTATTTAATCCGTTTGACATGAATTGTCAGTGAAAACAGATGAATGGGGAAAGGGGCTCTCCATGGGTCTTAATGGAAGTCATAGTGCCACACTGTGCAAAATTCTAAAGACTTAAACGATGACATATACAAAACACTTGAAAGAATTGACTTTAGCCAACTTTAGCTATGTTTGAGTTTAATGTCAATTTTGAAGGAAACACTCCAGATTGAAACCATTATTTCTCCATCTAATTGCCACTGTTTAATACATGATTTTTGATAAATCAACAATTCACTTATTTTCAGCAGTTTTTAATTTACAGCCACAAAAGATCCTCCTCTCTCTCCTACTTCTTCAGTTGATCAGAGTGAAATCTCATGCCTCTGACTTAATCCACAGACTTAAAAAATACTGGAAAACAACTAATCAAAAAGAAGCAGGTGGGCGGTAACTGTGAGGTTACACACCTACAGGATTCTGATTGGTTACTCAGTAGCAGCTCTTTAAAGTTGCAAACATGCATGATTATGATTGCTATCTCAGAATTCATAAGCCTTGCAATAAATCCCCTGGGTTTATACGTGGCGTATGTATGCCACATATTGCAAAATTGCACGTCTAAAAAATACGCCGCATATTTATATGCAGCTTATTTTCTAGATGTGCATTTCTATAAGACTTACCCGACTCCAGTGTGAACGCTCCCTCGGCTCCTCCTATCTGGCCACATTTTGTGCGTGGCATATATATGCTTGCAAAACTACAATGGCCAGCGTTCACCACGCAGCATATGCACATCATACGCTAGTGTGGCCAGAACAAAGTAAGTCCACAATATATACAGTCATATGCAAAAGTTTGGGCACCCCTATTAATCTTAATCATTTTTAGTTCTAAATATTTGGGTGTTTGCAACAGCCATTTCAGTTTGATATATCTAATAACTGATGGACACAGTAATATTTCTGGAAAATGTGCAATATGCATTAAACCATAATTTGACAGGTGCAAAAGTATGGGTTCTCTTATCATTTTATTGATTTGAACACTCCTAACTACTTTTTACCAACTTACTGAAGCACAAAATTGGTTTGGTAACCTCATTGAGCTTTGAACTCCATAGCCAGGTGTATCCAATCATGAGTAAAGGTATTTAAGGTGGCTAATTACAAGTTGTTCTCCTAAATGAATCTCTTCTGAAGAGTGGCATCATGGGCTCCTCAAAACAACTCTCAAATGATCTGAAAACAAAGATTGTTCAACATAGTTGTTCAGGGGAAGGATACAAAAAGTTGTCTCAGAGATTTAACCTGTCAGTTTCCACTGTGAGGATCATAGTAAGGAAATGGAAGACCACAGGGACAGTTCTTGTCAAGCCCAGAAGTGGCAGGCCAAAAAAATATCAGAAAGGCAGAGGAGAAGAATGGTGAGAACTGTCTAGGACAATCCACAGACCACCTCCAAAGAGCTGCAGCATCATCTTGCTGCAGATGGTGTTACTGTGCATCGGTCAACAATACAGCACACTTTGCACAAGGGGAAGCTGTATGGGAGAGTGATGCGAAAGAAGCTGTTTCTGCAAGCACGCCAC
>WMED01025234.1:0-11062 GCA_019650415.1 Pipa parva | reverse complement strand
AATTAAAGCCTAAAAATTGTTCAGGATAGACATGTTCAACCTTATACACAACAATTGCTGAAAAAGTTAGTCCTGACAACAGAATTGGGTGAGGGGGCGGCATGAACAGGGCCTAGCCACAGCGAACGGGGATAGAGGTGTTTAGTTAATGAAGGGAGGAGTTAGTCAATACATGGGAGGCATTTTGGGAAATAAAAAGGCAGTAAAAGGTGGAAATAGCGGCCATTATAGTGAGAAGAGTGATTTAGAAATCCCCACCAACCCTCCCATTTGGAAAAGGTGAGGGGTGGGGGGGAAGAAAAGAGACAAATACAGGCATAATAAAAAGTATTAAAACGAAGATAGTAGCATATTTAATTTGTAGATATGATTAAGTGGAGGGTGAGCATTTAAGTATAGCAAAGAGAACGTTAATAAGCTAGGGAATAGATGGTTAAAAGGCTCCTATTGGACAGGTATTTGTCACCGCAGGGCCAGGTGATCATGTCAGTCTACCAGCCTGGTACAGGCTTATTATCATGGATGGAGGCATAATGGTTTAGTCAGTGTGCTAAGGTGAGCGCTATTAATGATGGGTAACTCATCAAAGGATTTAGGTCCCTTAAGAAGGAGTAGGCGGTCGATTGGAGGGTGACAGGGATGGGTGGTACACACAGAGCTGGATGGTGAAGGCGGCTGGTGGCTGGTAAGGTGATGGTAAGGGCAGACTGACAGGGTCTTGCTGCATAAGTTATAATTTATTAAGATTGAGTTATGGTTTAAACTGTGTTTATGTTTTCTCATATGTTGGTTATGGAGGTAATTTGGTCATGGATACGGATGTTCATGTTTATGTTTAAATTAATAAAGCTGTGGCCAATATTATTCCAAAATGAAGTAAGTGATGGTTTTAATTTAGAAGGGTGAGTAAGCAAAGTTGGGAGTGCACTGCTCATGCCCAGGTATATGGTAGCAATATGAGATTAGTGATCTATGCCTAAGAAGGGTTTCAGTTCCACAGATCCATATTTTTATGTGCCTTAGTGTGCCTTTTGTCCTGTAAGTTTGTTCTGATTAGGGACTGAGGCAAAATAATCTGATTTAAACATTAGAAGATATACATATATCAATTAAATCAAACAAATAGCCAAACTAACAATAAATAAGTGATGGATTCTATTCAAATCAAACAGAAGAACCTCTACCTGCATTTAGGGTTTTACCTCTATTATTTGATGCAAACAGCGCTTTAGGAATGATTATTAAATAGCTTAGACACTGCAGACTGTACTGGAATCTCTACAGTCCTGCAGAGCACAGCTAAACTAATTTATTATCAGCCATGCAGCATGGAGATATTAACAATGGTTGGGGTTATAGCAAGGTGTTGCTCAAATATCTATTTTAGCTGCCCAGTACCCAGTTCAAATGCACACCAAAAATCTGCTCTATGGGACAGGGACCTCCAACCTCTTGTGTCAACCACAACCCGGCACTTAAAGTGATACATCCTTCTGATATTTTACTTGTTTTGTGTAATGCACTTTTTCCTATGTCTGTATTGTATTTGTATTGCTGAATTGTACAGCGCTATGTAAATTTGGGGCTCTTTATAAATAAAATTATACATACATATAACTGCAGATGTATAGAGAATTAACTGGAAATGGTTACAAGTTGGCATGTGTCTATACACTGTACATACCAACATTGCCCTTTGAAGGAACAGCCAAAAACAAAAAAAAAACATTTGTTTATTTATGCTAATTAACACCTAACACCTAAAAGTGATGACCTAGTCTGTGATGGAACTATGCTGATATATCTTATTAGCCATACAGGCAATATATATTATTGTTTTATTGCTTGATGAAAGGATGACATGGTAAGACCATCCCTATATAATCATAATCTATTAAATATCCATGATGTTATTCCAAGGAAGACTTACCAAGACTAGGATGGTGAACCACTGACCTGGTACAATATACTCTATGCATAAGGCACATTATTTCTAGCATAAATCTTTCTGGGGCTTTAGTTCTTCTTGAAGGTGTAAAACCCATTTATTATTAGCACTACAGGTGTCTGTGGGTGAAAGGATGAACAGAACACATTGGAGATATATACAGTATATATACAGTATATATATATATATATATATATATATATAAAATTAAATTAGGTATAAGATGTGCTCCAGTTTTTCTGTAGTCGTACATTCCATATACATATTCCGTATACATATACATTCCCTTTCAAAAGGACAAAAATAATGTAATGATACTCATATAAAAAGGACAGACAGAGAACAAGCTCTGCTATACTGAATATCTATACAAACGTATTTTCAGAACATCTACAGCTTTTATCAATTTACAGCCCACCTCCACCCCCTCATTTTATCCACATATCCTGCTAAGAATCATGCCCACTCATCAGAAGTAGTGCTGCCAACAATCCACAGTTTGGTCTAATGGTTTATTTTACATCTGCTTTTTGTTATGACTCTGAGAACAGTTACTACAATGAAACACTGGGATCATATCTTAATTACCCAGCATACATAAAAGGTTATATAATACACTAAGGACTTGAATAATGACCATTGCAAGAATGTTTTAGACTGTGAGGGGTAATGATCAATCAATTTCTGACTTCCATGATCTCTGTTAAAGCGATGCTAATCTCCCATTGTCATATGGAAAGAGAAAAGAGGAACGAGGTACCCTAATACCCGCATAACTCCTGGTCAAAAAGAAGAGTCTTTCTGTTGAAAAAAACCTTTATTAGTATTAGAGTTAAAATGCAAGTGTGATTAAAAAAAAACAAAAAAACAAGCAAAATAAAATCAAGCAACTGCTGAATAATGGGTGTAATTAAAGGGTAACTAAATATCACTCAGACTATCCCATCAAAAACAGCATGTGCAATCTACAAACTGAGAAGTTAAATTAGTTCTATAATGCCTAAATTAAATAAATTAAGCAAACTACTGTACATAGACAAACCAAAGGCCCTGAGTCACTTCAAGGAACTCATTGTCTAAAGGGTGGGGGAAGTTTGTCCAGGTATATACAGTGTAACTAAAGAAAAAGAAAAGTAACAGATTATAGTCTATCTGTATACAGTAGTAACAACTCCAGTGTCCAAAAAAAAAAAAAAATCAACATGGGTTGTAATGCCATTGATGTTTCACCTGCATACAACACATTCCCAACATCGCAGGACAGTGAGTATGACTCTACTCAAGTGTGGGGACAAGAGAGTGAAAGCGAGGGTAATGGGGATGTAACAGCGGCTTTACGCCAAATTTTAGGTGAGATTGATGGATCAGGTTCCCCTTCACAGCAGAATAGTAACATACATTGCAATACAGCACCAATACAGAGGAGAATTAACAGAGGCACATTAAATGCATCAACAAGACCTATAGAGCAAACTAATGAGTATCAAAGCTACCATACTCAGTTATGCGAGTCAGCCCCATTTAGTCTACATTTAGACCAAACTACAAAGGAAAAAAATTGGTCTGGTCAGTTTATAGATATTTTCAACCTAATTAATCAAAGCAAAGAATCAATTGACCAGTCATTTAGACGCTCAAACACTAATCCCGAGCGCCCAAGCACATTCCCAAAAACAATCAATTAACTGGATACATGGTTTTACGATTTTTGCAAGCGTTATCTGCGAGATATACCCTGAACAAGGCGCACACTTTTTTAACCCCCTTGAAATGATATGGAGCTCATGCAGAACATATGGGGGTAACTGCTGGCTACTATATGAAGAGCAGTTCAGGCGTAGAATGGCCACCAGAACAGGCATGAGGTGAGATTGTCAGGACATGAGCTTTTGGCTTCTGATAATGACACCTCATCAACCAAATAGTTCCCAACAGAGGCCCTTTCCTAACCCCGGCACACCGAGCACAGGAGGACCGGCATACGCTGGGCACAAAGGTTTATGCTGGCAATTTAATGAAAACCACTGACGTTGGTACTCCAACTGCAGATTCAGACAGGAGTGTTCATTTTGTAGCGGGACCCACCCAGCAATCAGATGCTTTAAAAAAACTAGGCTGGGAGGGACAAAAACAGACACCAATCAGCAAGTTAGCAAGGACACCAGTAAACTTGCAAATTATGCTTCCATGGTTAAATCAGTACCCCAACAGGAGAGAAGCATCAATACTCGAAGCGGGGTTTAGAGAAGGGTTTTGGACACCATTTGTTCACTCTCACTTAGCAACATATGCAGATAACCTCAAATCAGTGGAGAAATTAAAGGAAGAGGTTTTCCAAAAACTACAAAAAGAAATTACACTAGGCAGAATGACAGACCCATTTACTACCCCCCCCCTTTCTATAATCTACGAGTATCACCTTTGGGTATAGTACCCAAAAAAGAGCAAGGAAAGTATTGCCTCATACATCACCTGTCATACCCAAAAGGAACATCAGTAAATGATGGTATAGACAGAGATGAGGCTAGAGTAAGCTACGCATCCTTTGATAAAGCATTGGAGTTAGTTAGATCTTGTGGCCAGTATTCGAAACTAGCAAAATACAACATAGAATCAACATTTAGATTGCTCCCAGTTCACCCAGAATGCTTCTACCTGCTAGGTTGTAGGTTTCAAGGAAAATACTTAGTCGATATGTGTCTCCCTATGGGATGCTTCATATCTTGCTATTACTTTGAAGCATTCAGCTCATTTATTGAATGGGTAGTCTGTCAGGAGACAGGCATTATACACGTAATGCACTACCTTGACGACTTCCTGTTCCTTGGGGCCCCAGATACAGACAATTGCAAAAACTTATTATTGTCTTTCAACAAAATAGCTTCACATTTTGGCATCCCAATAGCGCAGGACAAA
Organism: Pipa parva; assembly: GCA_019650415.1. Lineage (NCBI taxonomy): Eukaryota > Metazoa > Chordata > Amphibia > Anura > Pipidae > Pipa > Pipa parva. Next base: position 6,198 of record WMED01025234.1, on the reverse strand, counting down.
ACAGAAGGCCCATCCTACAAAATAACATTACTTGGAATAGAAATTGACACAAAAGATATGGTATTCCGACTACCAGCAGAAAAAATGGAGGCTTTAGCCATTACAGTAGACCGAGCCATAGGTGCCAAAAAACTGACTTTAAAACAAGTACAATCAATGCTAGGTCATTTGGTATTTGCATCATGATTTATCCCAATGGAATGAGTATTCTGTTGGAGACTGTCCATGATAAGACAATAGGGATAAAAGGCCTGCACCATTATATAAGATTATCAACAGACATCAGAGGACTTAAAAATCTGGCAGTCATTCCTAATTAAATTCAATGGGAAATCTTGCTGGCAAGAACCAGAAACATCTAACCAAGATTTGCAACTTTTCACAGATGCAGCAGGCAGTATAGGGATGGGAGCATTTTTCCAAGGGAAATGGTTCTCAAAAAGATGGCCGTTAACATGGGTCAACTCAGAGATAATTCGTAATTTGACACTGTTAGAACTGTTTCCAATATACGCTGCAGTGGTGATAAAGGGGGACATATTAAGCAACAAGCGTATTGTTTTTTTACTGTGATAACATGGGAACTGTAAGCGTTATTAACTGCCAGACTTCAGCTTCCCTCCCTGTAGTGCAAGTCCTCCGTGCCCTAATACTAGAGTGTCTGAACAAAAACATATGGTTCAAAGCAAAACACGTACCTGGAACAAAAAATTGCATAGCCGATGCCTTATCCCAGTTTCAATTTCAGGAGTTTCGAAGACTTACTCCACTAGCAGACAAAAAAGGACAACTTGTGCCAGATTCCTTATGGAACACCATTACAGTCACTTAGCTACATTTGCGCTTTGAGCTCTCTAGTGTACGTTGAGCTCCCCAGCCTAGAGGCACGCGTGGTCACATGACCATGATCCTAGACTAGGGAGCTTTATAAGGCATGCGTTTTGAGCCTCCCCAGTCAAAAAAAAGTGGGGGGATGCACAGTGTGGGATTATGCACAGTGTGGGGGGATGCACAGTGTGGGATTATGCACAGTGGGGGGGGATGCACAGTGGAGGATGATGCACAGTGTAGTGGATGATGCTGTGTAACCTGATAATGCTAGTGCACGTGAGATATGGAGACAGGGGAGAAGAGCCTGCTTGTTAGGGGAGTTCCTGTAGTGTTTGAGTGGCAGGTCATGCAGAAAATGGCAGCTTCCATGCTTTCAAATTGGGACAAGATTCAAGTAGGTATATTTTCAATATGCAAACTTTTTTTGGTTCCTAATTACTTGATTTACATTATAAAGTCACATACTTTATAAAACTGTAATAATCCTGAGCTGACGGGTGCACTTTAAATTTGAATGTTATCACAGGTCTTCCCGTTAGTCTGCCAAGCTTTAAGGGAGGGGAGCATTTGGGGATGCGGCGGGGCACAATATTTGCTTGAATGCAAATTGTTTATCCTTTTAAATAGTGTCTGCTCTTTGTAAGAAAAAAAACTACAACAGACATCCCACTTTAAATGGCAGACTTATGATGGGTGCAACATTCTGCTTAAAGGAAAATTCACAAACCTGTTTTTTTTTTTCAATTGTAAATCTAGAGGCACACTGGCTGTTTTGTAGCAGAGCTAATACTTTTTGGGCTCATTATTGTTCATGGTGCGAAAGATATTAGTCTGTGTGGTTTATACCATAGTAAACAATGGAAATTATTCTTCCAGCTCAGCTACAAAGTAACCCTGGCCTAACACTAGTGACCTGCTCCTCTAAAACCAGCCATTCATATGCTTACATGTAAAATGTACTGCGGAGAGATTTCAGATGCTAAAACCTTAACATCAACGCTGTTTAACTTTCCTTTAACAAGCGCAGAAACAGAAAATGGAACACGCCACTTTTCTCCACCTATGACTATGGTATTTACAGCAGCTACTGCAGGAGACAGGAGGCCATTAAACATTCAACAGTTCTCTGTGTGCTGTTGCTTATACACAGGATGAGGCCTGCTTTCAGGGCCTACGGAATAATTTAACTCCAGCGCAGCACAATTGTACAGGTAGAGATTAAAGCAGAACCCATATTTACTCCATGGGATACTGTTACATATGAAAGCTAATTGATCCTCTTCAATTTGCACAAAATAATATTTCCAGAAAAGCCTCTAAATAGCTTGAAAATTATACTAAGTACTCTAGAGGTTTGCCAACGCGGGAATCTATGTCAGCATTGCCTTTTTACAATCATTCGTTGCTGTTTTTTGTAAGCTTGCTTCCTTATTTCACATTGATTGTATTTACTGTAGATTTTAATTGGAATCAAACCTGATAGCAGTAAGGTGCTTAGTATAGATGATCTTATGCAAAACCTCTACGAAAAGTCTGGTATAAAGTTGCTATATTGTGTGCACTTTACATTGGACCTAAAATTGATCCAAATTTATAAAAACTTATTACAAATAAATCAACTATGCCCACAATTATTTTCAATTTACAATACTAAATTGTAAGTATTTTGGAGACACCCCTACACCTTCCATGGGCCCTGTATGTACAAATATGAATAGCAGAGTCCGCTGATAATTAAAGTAGCTGTATTAAAAGATCAATTCAGTTGTTGTTTTAAAGGGGAAGTAAACCAGGAATCTCTAACCATATTTCCTCGCCATTGCCATATATGTGACATTATAAATGTTAACAATGGCCACCCTCACAGGCTTCTATAATTGTCAGCAGCTACCTTAGGGCAAACTTTGGCTTAAAGGAGAACTATAGTCATTAATTATAATTACCTGATAGATCTAGTGGCAGTATACTTAGGGGGTTACTGACTAGAGAGAGAATTTGACTGTTGAATTAAAGGGGAACTATAGTCAAATTAAATCTTTACATATAATGTACTATGTGTGCAGTTATATCAGCACTATTCTGCCCCTTTAACGTCACATACTATCTGCCCCCCTCCTGAATTTTCACTAATTTAACCAACTGCACATGCGCAGATGGATCTGTTATGCAGTTGGTGAAGTTCGTCAAACTTTGGGAGGGTTAATATGTGACACTGATGATATATATACAGTAACTAGTAAAAGAGCTGCAGCGGGGGAGGTATTCATCTCATGATCCTGGGCTGTGGATCGTGAGATAAATACTGATCTAGCAGCAGTACACTTAGGGCCAGATTCACCATTCTGCGAAGTGAGCCGCGAAGCCTTCGGCGATTCACTCGAAGCACTCGAGTCTCCTCGCCGGGAGGGGAATCCCTTTAATGCGCATGCTGATATCCGCGCTCAGGACATCGGCATGCGCATAACACCATTTGCGAAGTGAGCCGAAGGCTTCGCGACTCACTTTACAGAATGGTGAATCTGGCCCTTAGTGTATTGCTGCTTAGTTCAATCAGGAAAGTATAATTCAGGACTAAATTTCTCCTTCAATTCCTTATTAAATTGATACATTTAATAGGTAGGAACACAATAAAATGTTGAGCTCTGCCTCACGATTAAGCAGTTATGATCTTCTGCATTGCATTGTTCCCTAAAACTACAAGGCATCCCTTTTTGCTGTTTTAGACACTCCCATTCCATCAAACCTGTGCTAACAGACCCAAGCGTGTGATTGTCTGAGAGAGGAAAAGGTGCGCCTAAAACAGCCAAATAGATGCTTTGCACCATGTGATCCGCTTCACTTCCTCCTTCCTCTTCAACATCATCTGATGATTGAGCAAGCACAGAAGCACAATTTTGACCTTGATCTCAAACACTGCTATATATGTGTGTGTGTGTGTTTTACCCAATTAAAAATGCAAAAATTCAGATCATAGAAAGAGAAAAAAAAGCACAAAATGAATGGAGTTTGTATTTTCAACCAGCTTTAGCAAACTTTTATGCTTTTTGATGCAATTTCTCCGTAATGTTGTGAATTACACAAAAGCATCGATATTGCAATATCGAAGGTATTTTTACCGATATCCAGTGCTGGCTCTGCCATTAGGTAGAGTAGGCAAATGCTAGGGGAACCGCCTGCCCAGGGGGGCGCCCCTAGCTTTTTTTTTTTTTTTTTTGAGAGTGCTGGCTGGGAGGTTACGTGCAAAAGAGTTGCCTCGCCAAGATGGCAATCCCTTTAATGCGCATGCTGATGTCCGCGTACAGGACATCAGCATGCGCACACTACTATTAGCGAATTGAGCCGAACGGATGGTAACTCACTTCTCGGCTTGATGAATTACCCCCTCAAAGTTGAGCCACGGCTGGACGGTGGTGTTGGAGGTGAGTGGGGGCCGTGGGGCAGGTGCCAATAGGGCCAGAGCCGCCTCTGCCAATATCAAAATATTGGTATTTAAAATTCCAAGAGATTGGAATTTTACCGATATCGCGATATTGAATTTTGACACGAGCCATTGATTTCAGTGGCAGAACGGCTGAAATTCCGATATTGCGATATTGGTAAAATTCAGTAATTTGCCGATTTGAATCAATTTCACCCTTGCAAGTGTACAGCAGGCAAAAAGAGGCAAACATTATCAGTGAAATCGAACTGACCAAAAATAAATTTTGGTGTAGGTAAATCCTCTGAGGAAAAACGATGTCAGCAACAATTAATGAGAAAAGGCTTGAAGTAGAAATGTAGGTGGTTATAATGTGCTAAAGTGTGAATATGACTAGGGTGAAAGGCTTCAGCTTATCAACCTTTTGTTTCTTTCATTTGTTGCAAAAATTGAATTCTGAAATGTAAATAAAATCTCGCGCAGTTTAGCTGAACTAGTAAACCCAAGGCTGCTTTCCACTACTTATAGCAGAGCTGAGTGCACACCTCATTAATCTTTCCCACAATTGCTAATAAGGAACCTAACATTTAATTCATACACTAAGCACTTTTTCTAAACATCAGTGAAATACTGCATGGCTCGGAGAGACTACTTGATTAATCAATAGGCAGATATTTCATTAGCCATTTACACTGTCCCCAATATCTATCCAACAATGCATCATTTCTTTGTGCATGCGTATAGCCAGATGGATCAATAAAATGCTGGTGTCAGGAAAAAAACCTCATAAAGGCTCATCATTCAATATCAATACAGTTACAGATACTTTTTAACATAAGATTTGAACAGGTGCAAATTTGTAGTGTTTCCTCATTTTTGCTTTAATCGCTTATGTCGCTTACATGCAATATACAGTAGTTTACCAGTTATTACCCAGTAGCTCAATTAGAAAACTTTTTGCCGAGTTGTCCACTGTTAACATTCTTCTCTAGCCCTGTTACACGGTTCATTATTTTATCAAAACCACAGCATAAACTAAAAAGACAAATTTGGGGTTATTCACTAAAATCTGAATTGTTGCGTATAGGTGCGAATTTGCCAGATTAAGACAGTCTCAATAGGCTGCTACTGTTGCAGTCGCTTGTATAATTTTACTCCTATATACGGTCAAAGTAAAATACATAAGAACACCAATAAAATAATTTAAAATAACAAGCATATAGCATACCACAACATATCGCACAGTAAATCAAGCTATATCAGATCTCTAGAGTATGTGCAGGGATATTTATAAAGCCCATTTTGACTTTTTCCCCATCTGTTTGAGTTGCATCTATTCTTTCCTATGCTAGTTTTCATTTCACCTGACTATTTACCTGTATATATTCTGCTGATTTAGGAAGGATCGAAAAGAAATTGTTGATATCAAAAAAGATTGTTATTGATAAGTTTCAATCAGCTGTAAATGGCAGTGTATTCAAATACATACTTATAATATAAACGTACAGCTCACTTTCCCATTAAGTATATAAAGAGTTTCGTAGGCAAAGAAATCCAGCCACCTAATCAGGTGATGATACTTCAATTTATTATACTCTGCAACACAACCAGCAATTATTTCCCCTGAAAGCAATTGTATTGAATATGAGTATGTGTGCAACCCCATAGCTCCTTCTGTTCTGGGAAGCATTAAAGTGGCACTATAGTGCCGATATAACTGTACACATACATATAAAACTCCTTTATACTAAGCCAATTGCTGAAACCAATAGTTAAAAAGACATTTAGGGAAGAAATAATGTTTGCTGTGTCACTGTTTAGTTCTAAAGAGAGCTGACATATTCCTCCCCCCATCCGTCTCTTCTACAAGTTAAGCAACAGGAGAAGAGAAAGCTGCCTGACTACTATTGGTTAAGCAGTGTGCTGACCTTTTGGCCACATAAATTAAG
>WMED01025232.1:0-11062 GCA_019650415.1 Pipa parva | reverse complement strand
TATATACCATATACATGAGAAAGGGTATTTATCTAGTCCTATGGTATTGATTTCTTTAGAAGGTGGAGACCTGTAAGGTGTAGCATAACATGTGGAAAATGAGTATCCTGTGTGGGAGGAAGATTGACTTTGAACATACAGTAGCTTCAGCAAAAAATGGATATATCTACAGATGGGTGACTAGTTTTATTATTCTTATATCTAATGTAAATATTCTGTCATATAGGTAAATAAGTAACTTTACCTTTAAATCCATAGATTATTAACTATTCTTATCTGTGCAGGTTAGACATTTTTATTGTATGGTTAGAGAAATTTTCACTGGAAACCCCCATTCCGGTCACAACCCAGGATGCTAATATAACCACCCTTTACTGGCTCAACACATGTGTACATATACAAAGAATAGAAGAAATCAACTATAGGAGCCTGTTACCACTACAGGGGGTCTAGGAAGTGGGAGTTCTTCATGCCACAGTGGGGATATGTGTTGGTTAATCCAAAGGTGCTTATTCTAAGGAGCTCTAGTCATCACGCATAACCCCCTATAGGGCATGGACTTTGCTGCAAGGGAACTCGCAGCTAGTGGTCACCAAGTTAACCCCCCACTAGCTGGACTGTAGCAGTGACAGAGGCAGGAATAGTTAAACTTTTAACACTGAGGCAGGAGATACAGAGGACCTGGAACATTTGAACTGAAACTTGTATCTGCAGACACATGAATTGCTGAACTGTAATCTAAGGCAGGAAAACTAGGGCAGGAACAACTAAACTACAATCTGAGATAGAAGTACTATATCATGGAGTCTCCAGTCTCAGAAGAATCAACACAAAAAGCCAAGATCAAGCAGAAAAACCAGGGACTGGAGCTCACATTATCAACACAGAGAGTTAAGCACTGTTACACTCATTAAAATATACTGGATGAAATGAAGCAGGCCATGAACAATGGCAGAACCAGTTATTTGAATCCCCCACCAACTATTTCTCCTGTGTGGCTCCTCTAGGTGAAATGCATAACTGTATCTAGCTATGTTACATCAGCTAGCAGCAAGACCTTTCAATGCTTAGACAACTGCCTTTTTGGTCTTATGAGGGAGCCAGCCCTGAGACCACCTCATGGTAGGTGTAATATTTGTATGTGTGTCCCACACCTGTAGGACACTGAGGATGTACAAACTTTGTAGATACTCACCGATGAGAGTCCTCTGCTGCTGACAGCTGGTGCAGTCCTCTGCTACAGCACTTGCTCATTTCAGTGAAATAAAGAGGAATCGGAACTGAAGAGTCATCAGATCATAGAACAGAAATGGGTGAGTATCTACACCCACCCCCATCCCAATCACCCCTAAACTAAACAAGCTCATAGTTCCCCTTTAAATGATTCTATCTCAGGGCTACTGGTATAAGCCTCTCCATTTATTGTTGTGCTCACAGAAAACCCATTAGTAGGGAGAAGTGGACATATTGTAAAAGGTCTGTATCAGAAGGTATTAATAACCTCAGAGGTTGCGGGTTCCTATCCACGCTAAGTACATTCACAAATATGCATTTGGACTGAAGCTATGCAAACTTAACTTTAGGTTGTGCAGGTATACTGTATATTTAAATATATTATTCCAGATAAAACTCAGTTGTCTGGAATTTCATAAAACCTGACACAGAAGGGGTTATTCTCTAAAGTCCGAATTGTCACATAAAGGTGTGAATTCGCCAGCTAAAGACAGTCGCAATAGACTGCTACTATCGCAGTTGTGTATTTACAATGAGAATATTGTACTATTTACTATGGAAATATTGTTACAGCCGCAACTTTAAAAATTGTCGCAGTCGCGACTTTACAATGGGAGAATTGTCGCAGTCGTGGATTTGCTATGGGAATCCACTGTTTGAGAATTTGACAGTCAAATTCGGACTTTAGAGAATAACCCCCAGAATGAATAAAGCAAATGTTTACACCTTTATCAATAAATGGGGAATAACCAGAGGTGATAACATTTTCAGTACAATACAATAATGCATTTCATAATTAGTATTCCTGGTATTTCTTCTATTCTCTAATCACAGTCCCTCAATACTTGCTGTGGGTGAGACAGTACTTGTTCACCAATGAAATTTGATTTTTTTTTTTAACTTCTATTGTTTGGGTGTAAAACAGTAGTAATTTGTTCTTCAGTGATAAAGTACCCAGGTATTGTACATCTAATACTATAATTACACTACAATCTACAACAGGGGTTGACAATCTTTTGGGCTGAGAGAGCCATATACGTGCGGCTCTGCTCAGCCCTTTTGAATCCGGAGCCGCTGACATCATATGTGATGTCAGCAGCTTTGGATTGGCTAGCAAACTGAAAGCCAGTGACGTCAGCAGCTCCAGATTGGCTAGCAACCCGGAAGTGCTGATAGAGAGCTTTGTTTCTACATTGCTTGCCGACAATTAGACGGCAGACTGTAATGAGCAGTGCTTGCATGTGAGCACCACTCATTACTGGCAAAGAGCCAGATGCAGCCATCAAAAGAGCCACATCTGGCTCAAAAGCCATAGGTTGTCGACACCTGATCTACAATGTCAGTTCTAAAATAGGACAAGAAGTCTTGTAAACCTTGTTGTGAATTGAAAAAGTGTTTTGCAGAGACCAATTTCCCAGCCAAGGCAGATGACTTTCTTTGAAAAAAGAAGGGAAAAGGAGTATGTGAAAACAGATGCTTCCACAACTCCACTTTTATTTACATCAATGGAATAAATTAGTTTTTCTAAAGAGATGTCTTAGGTAAAGTTTCTGATTTTTTTTTTTATTTTAGTAAATAAAATAATTATTTTATGAAAGAATGACATCTCAGGAAGACCTTTGAATAATAAAATTTGAAAAGTTGTATCAAATCTACAGGAAGATCTGTAAAATTTAACATCTATCTAATGGACAGATGAGAGGTTATTGATTAAAGTCCGAATTGTCCCGTAAATGTGCGAATTTGCCTATTCCCCATATTCAGGTATTCAGCTAACTCTGAAATGTGGCAAATTCGCCAGCTAACGACATTTGCACCCTACACAGTATCCTGCTACTGACGCAGTCATGACTTTACTATGGGAAGATTGTTGCAGATTTGCTATGGGAATTTGCTGTTTAGTCAATAAGGAGTAGAGAATCAGGGAGTAGCTACCCGAATGATGAGAATTCACTTCGACAGTCGAATACTCACTTTAGTCAATAAACCCCTCAATGTGCACATTTGGACCATGTGTCATCACTCCAATGATTTAAAGGATAAGTTCACCCTAAAAAATTGTTTTCCATAGCTTCCCCTCAACAGATGGTTTTTAGTAAAAGAAAGATATAAAACAATTTTAAAGATATCAGGTCTCACCCACACCACCAACAAAACATCAAACTCTTCATGGAGAGGTCAGAAATGTCTGCCTCTTGCTTATATGACTGCTCTGCTTTCCTTTTAGTGCCTACTCTGTATGATACAGTCTGCCTCTGAAAATAAAGTGCCATAGTTCTTTAACTTGAATTACAGGGCTTTCTACCTGCTCTAAATGTCAGCAGCATGTAAATAAATTCAAAACTGAAGTAAAATTATTTTTAAACTAGATATAACATCAAAAAGGTAGAAACAATGTAAATAAATAATACTGCATCTAGGAGAACTAATTTTGCAAAACATTTCAGAGTGAAAGAATGAATTTATCCTTAAAGTATATGAACCCTACTTAAAAGCTATAATGAATTATGATAAATGAGTCACTGAAGGACCCAGGAGTACTTGTAGATAATAGACTTTAATTTGCTACAACAAAAGTGAGTAATTGTTGATCTGTTTTGAAATTGTTATGGTGTTTAGGGGGAACATGTAACACACCTGTGATTTACAAATATTACATTATGGAATTAACGGTAGAGAGATTTTAGGGGAAAGAGTGCCCAAACTTTATCAATGCATGTGGGTCTCATTAAAGTAATCCTTATGAACGGTGCTAAAACAACTGGAGGAAGCTTTTAAGTAGTTGTTTAAGTAGTCATTTAAGCATTTGTAATTACATTGCAGTAAGGCCTGCATAAATCCTTATTTAAATGAACTACACTGGACCCATGATACAGAGCACTGATGCAGATACACTACTGGCAGATATATAAGAGAGATACATGACTGAGAAAGCACTGGGCAAAGTTTTACTGCTGGAGTCTACAAATACCATGCTAAAAATGTACTGATAGATCATGAAATCATGTTAAACAGGATACACATGGAATATTTTGTCTGCCGATATCAGCATGTATGTAAAGGATTGTTCATGGTATACTCAGCAAAGCAAATTGTCCTGACTGATAAAGATCTAGATTTTTCGGTTGAGTCTTTATAGGTCAGGACAGAAAATCTGGACCAGTGATGACTGCATGCATGCTCCAGTGCTGGACATGAACAGACCAAATACCCCTGACTCAGTAAGTGAGCCAATCAAGAACAATCTTCTATCTGCCGAAATGACCAGCTCATTGCATCTGTACCCAGCCTTAAAACCAATGGTATTGAGAAAGTTTACAAAGCTATGGATGTTTTTCTATATTAATATAATGGTCTTCTCTCTCTTTTGGTCTTTGTATTTTTCTCTCTCTTTCTAGAATGGGATTTTCACAGACAACTAGTGAAGACTCTCGGGTTTTACAGTATAGAAGACTGGGAAGTATGAGACATGTTATGGCAGAGAGAAATCACTGTAAGGTTGGCACCTTAAGTGGATTAGTCATTGACTGAAAGTAGTCTATATTGAATATGTACCCTGTAGCCCAAGATTCCCAGCATCCCCAGAGTCTTATATATGAGAGGGTTCTCCAGGGTCCATTTCCTACCTTATTTTGAAGATACTTAATTTGATTCACGATAGTCAGCTGAAAAGACATTCTGGGTAAACAGAAATGCTCTCTGGTAAGCCCCTTCCTACATCTCTTCACTTGTGTATCTGTTTATTCTTAGTTGTCTACTCTGTTCCTCACAAAATAATCTTCTAGTTGTCTACTCTGTTCCTCACAAAATAATCTTCTCTTTGCTCCACTCATCAATACTGCCCTTTCCATACTTAAGCCATTCTTTTTTGTTGCCCTATATCTATGAAACTCTATTAACTACTACCTACATCAGGTTCAAAATTCAAAATCCAAATCCTACCTTTTGAAGCACTAGCACTGATTTTTATGTCTTTCACTCATTAAGCTATCTATTAATGTTTATAAATGTCACTAATAGTCACAGCACTATGTGTTACTGCACTTATTACCCTGCTATCTGTGTATGTAATCCTTCCTCAAATTTAGATTGTAAGCTCAACGGGGCAGGGACCTCAACCCCCTTGTCTTACTCACTGCCTGCCACTTAAAGTGATGTTTCTTCATTATTCTATGCTTGCAATTTACTTATTAATATATTTCCCACTTTTCCCATGTCTGCATTATAATTGTATTGTTACATTTTTAGCGCTGCATAGCCTAGCAGCTCTTTATAAATAAACACATACATACATATATATTTATATGTAAGGTTAATAGGGATGTAAAAAAAGAAACATTTAAGTCAGATGGAGGTTATTCACTAAAGTCCAAATTGTTGCGTATAGGTGTGAATTCGCCAGCTAAAGACAGTCACAATAGACTGCTACTGTTACAGTTGCATCTTTATAATGAGAATATTGTCGCAGTCGCGATTTTACATTGGAAATTGTTGTGGTCGCAACTTCAAAAATTGTCGCGGTCGCGAACTTACAATGGGGAAATTGTCACAGTCATGGATTTGCTATGAGAATCCGCTGTTTGAGAATTCAACAGTCGAATTCGCACCTTATTGAATAATCCCCAGAAAGAGTAAAGAAGACAACAACTTTTTTCTAGTAATATATTATTGCATCTAGTTTTTTGGTGTGATTTTATACTATTACCTTCTTAATTCAATGCCACTTCCCTTAGGGCAATTGGCCAAGCGTGCTCAATAAAATCCCTTCTGCAACTAGCTTCAGGAAATAAGATGATATTATCTATTATTACAGGCAGAAAGCACAGCATTTGCTTGAAAATAACTTGCTTTTATGTCACATAGCAAGTTGCAAAATACATCCTACTATACTGAAACCAATGAACAGCAACAACAAAAATGAATAACAATACATTAAGAAAATGGTCTTTTAGGTTGATTGAAATAACAAAGCACAATTACTTGTTTTTAGTTTTCCTTTTATAAGTATTAAAAAGATCTTAAAAAAAGGTTTATATCTCCAAAGTAAATGTTGTGTGGATAACAAGTTGGAAGGATAAAATAAGGAGGACACAAAAATGTTTAAAGGTCCAGTAACTCCACTAATAAATCAAATTGCACAGCAGTTATTCCTACATAGTACTTGTAAAAATGTTATCTTTTAAGTTAAATTCCTGGGTTGTATTGTTTTGAGTTTGTTTTTCTACTGTGGGCCTGCAGCCATATTTAATCTGAGAAGTAAACAAACCCAGTCTAGTCCTACTGTTTCCTATGGATCTGTAGATCATAAATAATCATGATGTTCCCCAGAAAGCCCAATTTGGCTCTAACAAACGCTTTAAAGGGATTCCAGTCTCGCGAGACGTCTCTAGTAGAGCCTCGCAAGCTTCACCGAGACTGGAATCCCTTTAAAGCATTCGCTGATGTCCACATGCAGGACATCAGCGAGCACATAACAGGCTATGCGTACTGAAGGGAACGATCGGAGGGTAAGTTCACTCTTTTGTGAATTACCCCCTTAAAGTTAAAGGAGAACATAGCCTGCAATACATTTAGGGGTAATTCAGGAAAGAACTAAGTTACCTTGCGATGCTTCTCATTAGTTCGCCGAGACGGGTACACACTCCCTGGTCTCCTGAAAGCAGAGAAAAGTGAACGCTTTAAAGGTACTTTGGCTCAGCAAGGCAACTCGAGTGGTCACGAGGTGAGCCGAAGTACCTTTAAAGCATTCGCTGATCTCCGAGTGCAGGAGACCAGGGAGTGATGAGAAGCATCGCAAGGTAACTTAATCTTGCAACAATGTACCTTATATATAGAGCTTATGATGCCAGTTTATGATGATCCAGCCCTATGGCAGTAATGATCTGTGCCCCCAAAGTTGTAACTGGAGTCTGACATCTTTATAATCTTGGCCAGCCTTCACACTAAATCTACTTAATATGCACCCATGCAATCAACAGTAAAACTAATTACCTATCAGCCCAACAACATGAAGAATTTATAAATGTTTGGTGTTAAAAGGATAATAATCTGAAAAAGTCCCTTCATAACTGGCTACATACTGCAAAATGCAGAGGCTGTGTGTTTAATTAGTGCATGCCACATAGTTACCTTATATGGGACTGAGTTCAAATGTAGCAGACGTGTGCACACAAGGCAATATTTCATTTAAAATATATTTGTTAAAGGGTTTGTGAAGATCTATTAAAAAAAACACATACTGCATTTTCAATAAACTGCAAGTTTTACTGTGGGAAAGTGGACAGGGGCTGCAAGTAGTTTAGAAATTCTGCACTGGGAAGAACCCTACCAGCTCAGCTAGTCATCTTGACTTAATGGTTGCTTTAAAGAACAACATGAACATGGACACATAATTTAATATCTAGAATAGTGTTAAATTAAATATTTTGATAATTGGATAGCAGAAAGTAAAATGCTTTTTCTCTTAAATTGTTATTTATAAGTATTTTAAATAGATTACTCGATGAGTCACACAAAGATCAAAAATGTTATACTAGATATAGCTGAGGATCCCAGTTCATCCCTTTATAAACTATAAAATAAGATGGCTAGCCTATCTCTTTAATTCTTCCTGCAAAACAACAGTGATGTAAGAATATCCATATAATACACAATATTGCCAAGTGTTCCATATTAAAGGGGTGTCTGTTTAGATTATTTAATGTGTGTTTTGTTTACAGGGCAGGAAGCTTGAATATTTGAACTATAGATACTTTCTTTTCCTTGATTGTAAAGGGGCACTATAGTGCCAATATAACTGCACACATGCATATAAAACTTCTTTATACTAGGCCAATTGCTGACAGAAATAGTGAAAAAAAAGTTTAGGGAAGAAATACCACTTGCCATTTATTCCCTGAAAGGAACATTCTGGCCAAAATTGAAAAAAACGCATTTGCTAATTTATACTAATTACTAACTTTTAGTAAATGCGTTTTTTTTTTTCAACTTTGGCCAAAAAGTGTACTTTCTTACCTATAAAGAACTGCTGTCCAGCACTTCCTTCCAGCACTCTACGGCGTCTGATTCAGGCAGTCCCTCTGAGCTGCACTTTCCTCTGCAGCAGCTCTCCTTGTGAAGCCCCGTATCGGCATTTCCTAATAGTCACATGAGAGAGCATGCACATCATCAAGGGAGGACGCGTTGATAAAATCACGCTCTCCCATGCGAATATTAGGAAATGCAGATGCAGGGCTTCACAGGGATAGTGGCTGAAGAGGAGAGCGCACTTCAGATGGACTGCCTGAACTGGACACTGTAGAGTCGTTGGTACAGAAGAAGATGGAGTCTGCAACAAGGATGTGGTGGACAGCACTTCTTTACAGGTAAGAAAGTACACTTTTTGGCCAAAATTTAGAAAAAAAATGCATTTACTAAAAGATAGTAATTAATATAAATTAACAAATGTGTTTTTTTTTTCAATTTTGGCCGAAGTGTTCCTTTAATTAGTTTTCCTGAGAGCTGACATTTTCCTCTCCCTCTCCTTTCTGTTCTGCACAAGAAGAAAAAGCTGCTTGACTGCTATTGATTAAGCAGTGTGCTGACCTTTTGGCCACATAAATTAAGTTGGAATGCAGGAAATTACAGAGGGAAATCTGACTTGTGCACATGTGCTAAGTAGTAGGTAGGGCAAAAATGTCTGGGGGAGGGTACCTTTTCATGGAAACCTGGACAGTACAGGTCACACACATTTCCTGGTGTGGAAGCTAATCAGTGCCTCCTAATCAATTATTCTGCGTCACATGAAACTACTACTGGGGAGAAACGCTTCTCATTAAGGTATAGTACTGCATATGTAAAGATGTAATCGGACTACAGTTCCCCTTTAAGTTTTAGTCCAGATTCAAAGAGGATTAAATACTAACACATTGTCCTTTCTTGATTTGTAGAGTCAAAGTTATATATTTTTGACAGTCTTAGGGCAAAAGCTATTAAAGTCGAGATCAGTCTTTTCAACTTTAATAACTTTTGCGCTTAACTTGTATTTATAATATACTATTTTTCCTCAGTCCCTAAGAAGTGCGCATGTGTTGAGCTAGAGACTAAGGGCAAAGGCTGGCTAAGATTATAAAGATATCAGCCTCCAGTTATTACTTTGGGGGCACAGATCATTAGCGCCATAGGGCTGGATTATCCTAAACAGGCATAGCAAGCTCTGTACATAACATACATTGTTACAAGATTAAATGTATTTCAGGTTATAGTTCTCCTTTAAGAGTGACAGGGGTATAACTAAAGCGGTAGCAATGGCAGCAGCTGTGACTGGCTTGAGCCACCAGGGGGCCCAGCTGCTCTGCCATGTCTGCCATGACCACTGAAATCCTTCTGCAGCAGCTGCACCCGGCACCCCACAAATCCAGGTAAGTTTAATTTATGGGAGGTGATGGCCATGTTGGGGGTAGGGGGCCTCAGTGCTGATACTGCACTGGGTCAGGAGGTTCCACCACTGATAATAGAAGTAGGAATGCAATGCTTCCATTGTGTTTAGTGCACCTGGCATTTCCCATTCTAGTCTAGGTATGGATGACCCAGGATTTTCCTTCTTCATTACTAATATTGTCATGATTTATAAGAAGACAATGAGACTTTCTTACTGAAATAGTCATGTTTTATTCATGCTGGAGACACTAGACTTTTTACTCATATTTAAATGACGTGACTTTGAAGTCACCTTTGACAGACAGGTAAGTAAGTCTGTTGTATCCATGACGATTAGGGAATGAGATTTCATGCCCATCAGGAAGCTTCACTAGAAAAGTGCCTCCATTCATCTTGATGGATAACTGGAAAAAAAAAGAACAGGTAAAAAAGTATGAAAAACAAAATAATGAGGGGAAAATAGCCCCAAAAAAACACAATACCATAAACATGGATAAATTGGTATAGTTTTAAGAGAAACTGGGTCTCATAGGCAGTGGTAGGAAAAGAACAGGCCCATGTCTAAGCATTAGTATGCACACCTCATGAGAACAGTGTCATAGCAAGAGTTCTGTGGACCCTCAGATACTAGGGCCCCAGTTCAGGCTCTTCCCATTAAACTCCTATAGGTGAATCACAGGGTTGGTTAAGCCAATATGTTGCCCAGGGTGATGGGTCTTTGGAGCACCTCTGCCTGCTCAACTGTCCCTTTAACTCACTTTTGCTGGGAGATGGTCATTTAGTAGCAGGTGGACAGCGTTGTTCAGTCACTCAGATACAGAGGTAGCATGGGAAGGCAGGTGGAATCAGCTAACACTCTATTTTTACATGAAATTAACCAATCAATAATGTTTTTATCGGGATTTGTTTATAACTATTACAAGCATTTTATCAAACCCTTTCACTGAGGTGATAATGCAGCACTGCCATTTTTACAGTTTATCTGCTGTGCTGAAATGGGTGTCCAAAGAATGTACAGCAGACTGCAAAGTCCAACAAGATGTGTTAAGGTAGAAATGGGTTTCTATTATATAGTTGGATGTGAAACATAAGTTCAGCCACAATATATTTTTATGTGAAGGTTAACAAGAGGTTAACAAGGTTAACAGTATATGTACATTGTTAATTGTGTAAGGACAGCAATAAACCAAGTTTGGTATCTGGTGCCTTAAGCTCTACATTTCTGTTATACCAGTTGATCAACAGCTGTGACCACTTCTTTTATTCTATGTCTGAACAATAGGTCATAAATTAACCTTTAGTATTGGTTTGTACTGACTTCAGGGCCAGCTCTCCCATTAGGCCATATAGGCGAATGCTAGGGGCTCTCGCGTGCATGGGTTTTTTTGTTTTTTTTTTAAATATGTTGGCG
>WMED01025231.1:0-11062 GCA_019650415.1 Pipa parva | reverse complement strand
GGCAGGAGGCGCCCCTAGCATTTGCCTACTCTGCCTAATGGCAGAGCCGGCACTGTGCCTGTGTGGTGGGCTGTGGAGAGAGAAGCCAGGGAGAGGAGGGGGCATGGATTTAACCCTACACTGCCCATACATGGACCTTGTTTACAGAAAAAAAAAAGCAGTAACAGAGGATATTGAGCCTTGCGGAGTTAAGAGGCGAGTTGGGAGATTCTTCATAGATTTATTGCTTGACAATAGGTAAACAGGACTCTCTTTATAGACAGGGTTTACATACCCTTTAAGGGCAATGGCACACTAGGCCTTTTACTGCTTTTGGTAACAGGTCAGAGAAAATGCAAACTATAAAGTGACACAACAGCTTTGGCAACTTTTGCTAGGTAAAATTGCAAGAGTTTTGGCTCAGTTTCTAAACCTTTTTGCCTCAGTTTTACCAAAAATGGTAAAATGCCTAGTGTGTCAGTGCCTTTAGAAACAATCTCAGGCCATACCATAACAACCTCAATGCAAAACATCTGCCATAACAAATGCCAAAAGCACTGGTTTTGCACTAAATTTTGATTCCAGAACCTTTAGGGGAGGATATCCATCAACAGGGGCAATCATTTCCAGAGGTTTAGTAACCAATCAGCAGTTAGCATTCACTGATACAGGGAAATTCGAATCATGAAAGCCAACCTCTGATTGGTTGCAGTGAGTTATGAGAACACTTGAAAATTTGCCAGTCTGAATTTCTCTATACATCTGAAACCAATTTGCAATATTTATGTCAGCCATGACACTATACTTGAGATAAGCAGTTTCCCTGCAAAAATTCAAAGGTTTCTGTAATTTAACCTTTTTTTTTTAATAATTATACATCAAATATTTCTTCTATTTTATATGAAAGCTGCTTTAGGCTGGGGTCAGAATGTTTTTGTTTTGTTTTGTTTTTGTTTTTTTTGTTTTTTTTAACATGGAGGTTCTACCCCTGCATCATTTGCTAGCTGAGAACTACATTATTAAACACTGAAAGCACCAGAGTCTGGCAGGTGCAAGCAATTAGATTTTAAAACACGTTCCAGAAACATAAGGGGAGAACACAGTTATCTGGAAGCATCAGTGAGCAAGATTATTGGTCAAATGAAGAATGCTACCTGGGTAAGAAAAAAAATGCCTTGGCTGAAGCGCAATATTCAGCTGAACAGTGAGATCTATTAATGGCTAATAGGGATGCAAATTTTACAGCAAACAATACAGAATAGACAAACAAAATCAAGTTCAGGTGTTGGAGATGGCTTTCACTGGACCAAAATGTCCATCCTTTTTCTTTAGATTGAAGAACCCTGTGAGGATCGAAAGTTACCTATCCTTTTTATCCAAAGATGTTGGTCCAATAAAAAACATTACAACTATCTCAAACACCTGAACCTATGGTTATTCTTTGAGACAGGACCAATAAGATTACACAGACAATTAAAATGGCTACCGATTACTTCCTGTTTAACATTTATGATTTAATCACTGTAAAGCAGCTCTGTAAAAAGATCATCTCAAAGGTCCATTTTAAACCATGTACTTTTTTTCATAGTTTAGATCAGAGCTATAGCCTTTCGATTTAAAAGTATATATATATATATATATATATATATATATATATATATATATATATATATATATATATATATATATATATATATATATATAATGTACAAGTAATCATGTAAAACAAATGTGCACACACGAAACAACCCCAAAGGCCTAACTCTGTGTCATGTGACAGCTCAAGAACCCTAGAATGACCTTAACGCTGTCAGCAAACTGGCACTAGTTGAGCCTCTCCTACTCTGAAAAGCAAAGATAACTAAATACTATAAATGTACACGTTGTGCACCTGTGCGAAAAGCAGTTTCCCGACTTGGAAGCTTCTGGGAAATCAAAACCGGGGAAGATAAAAGTAAAATAAATTCCAGGCGACAGAAGCACACAAACATGCACATTATTATTATTACTGAATAGCAAAATAACTAATAATGAGAAACATTTGAGCATGTATACAGGGAGTGTATTGTTAATCATGCAACTGCAAGCCTCATATGCAAATGTTAATTTTCCTTTATAGCCACTATGAATAAAGCCCTTACACATCAGGATTACAGTGACCATGATTTAGGAGTCAAAAATAAAGCCTTCATTGGAATGAAAATCTAACATGGCATTATGAAGTCAGGACACTTGAAGGCTGTAGTATTATTACCATGCCTAATTTATGTACAGTAGGTTTTCCAAATTTCTTTGCTACAATGCTGTCTACCACAAGTCAGATGGAGGTGATTTAAAGACAGGAATGCCAAACCTCCAAACACCGTTAAATGGCAGTACCATTCTGCACAAGGTAGGCTGGAAATTTAAAAGGATTACTTACCCTTTAGGGATTCCTTTTTATAAAGTTGACAACTCTCTATTGATATTTCATAAAACAAGCAATTTTGTAATATAATAAAATATTCAGAGACACTCCTTTCATACACTTGTACTTACAGGGTGCAACACCAAAGGTCCCAAATAGTATTAATAAAAATATGCAGTTCGCATTAGCGCACACCTAGCTCAACTATACATCCAACTTCTAAATGGCAATACCCCCCCCCCCATGTGAATTCAACAGAGCTAGAATGATTTTGATTCCAAAAGCCAATAAAAACCCGCTCTTACCAGAATCATACAGACCAATCTCACTGCTAAATCATGATCTCAAAGTTTTCTCCTCCATCCTAGTCAACTACCTACAACCAATTCTAAACAGAATATTAAGCATATCACAAACGGGATTCATCAAATCTCACCAATCAATCCCAAACATTAGGAAAGCCATTGCCTCCATAGTCACAGCATCACATCTAAAGCTCAAAAACTCAATACTAATATCATACGACGCGGAAAAAGCCTTCGATCAAGTATCTTGGGAACATCTAACCAGAATTATCAAATTCCAACACATTGGAGGCACTTTCCTAAATATCTTTAGAGCCCTATACCACAACCCAAAATCTTTCCTCACCATCAATAACTAACTCCACTCCATTCCAGCTTACACGAGGTACAAGACAAGGATGTCCTATGTCAACTCTCCTCTTCAACTTAGCATTAGTCCCCTTTATACGTCACCTACAGAACATGAATATCTATCAAGGCATCCAAATTGGCAACCAAGAAATCAAAGTACTGGCTTTCACAGACGACTTACTACTCATAATAGCCAACCCACAACAATCAATCACAGAAGTCTTCCAAACCTTCAATAAAATATCAGGATACAAAATAAATCCAGAAAAAAACCATGGCCCTAACACTACACCCTTCAATAGTCCAAAAATTGGGATCAAACTTCCCATATCAATAGACTAAAAGATACATCAAATACCTAGGAGTGAGCCTACCTTGTAACATCTTTAAAACATACCAACTAAATATCCCCCCGATAATCGACAAAATTAAAACAGAACTACTCTCATGGAAAAATCTACTAATATCCTTCCATGGAAGAGTACACCTAATCAAAATGATTACCTTTCCTAGACTCCTATATCCAATACAAATGCTTCCAATCATAATAAAAGAAAAAGACAATTGAATCCTAAAGAAAATACAACAATTTATATGGAAGAAGAAAAAAATAAGAATTGCCTGGTACAAATTAACCCAACCAAAATACGCAGGTGGTCTTAACTTTCCAGACTTCACAATACCTACATGCAGTAGACTGGATAACAGACAATGAGAGACACACAAAAACATTACTATTAAACAAAACATGACCCCCAACATCTCTTTATCCTACCTGATCCACACCAACCCAAACCAATGGAAACACCACAACTCAGAAAACCCCCTGCTCACAACAACCTGCAAAGCATGGCACAAACTAAGAAAATACAACAAAATAAGCTTAACACATACCATGTTCCTCCCTCTTCACGCAAACCCAAAAATATCTCCACCTATTTCAGAACACAGCCTCAAGCAATGGAAAGAAGCAGGCATCAAAAACATGCATAACATCACTGACCAACAAGGAAAGATACTATTCTTAAAAAACTTGAGGAAAATATACCCAACGATGTAATATAACCTTATATGTACTTTCAAACACGCTTATACACAAAAATCAAAATTAAAAAAAGCTTACAGATAAAGACCACAATCACCAATTAGATAAATACATCAGAAACATATCCATAATCAACTGCAACACAAAAGACATCTATAAAGCAGCAAAACCACCACAAAACTGATCCAACATAAAGACAAAAAGATTGTCCTCCGGCACACCAAATGGGTTAAAAAGCCTTCTTTATTAAATATTCATCATAAAATCCTTTTTGTTACATGTAAACAAAAGACACACCGCACTAACGCATTTCACGCATAGGCGCTTAATCATATTTTTGTTTTTTTATTTATGGTCCAATATAAAGACAGGGATGGCAAATTGGAGAAAACACTTTCCCAACCTTACTCTACCACAAATAACAAAAGCCATGATACAATCATATAAAGCACTCATATCAAGCATGTACCACGATTTAATGTTTAAGACCCTACATTGAACATACCCAACTACAATCAAACGATACCAGATGAGGACACTACCCACCTCAGCATGCTCAAAATAGCAAACATTGTAAGTTGCCCAATGATACAAACCATATGGAAAGAAATCAAAAACTATTGTCATAGAGAATTATCAATCAAAGTAGAACCAACACCAGAATGTGCAATTTTCAGAATACTGGACCATTAACTACTTACTACATTCTTCAGCACCTGGCGCCAATACATCAAGAATTTTCCAAACAACATTAAAGCCCAAATAAAGTTACAATTCCAATACACAGCCTGGTACAGCACTCAAATTTTACATGGCCGCAACCCAATAAATTAACAATATAAAATGGCCAAAATCAGTCCCCTGGGGGCAGGGCAGCCACAAATATACTTATAATGTAGCAAAGCATGGATGAAACTAAAAATCACCCCAATTGAAAATGAAAAATAGAACCTAAACCATATAGTACTTACAACTAAGATAACAACCAAATACAATGTTATAACTAATGTCATAATCAAGAGAAAGAAAAATATGTAGCATACTATGACTTACATGTTAACATTGTTATCTCCGATACAAAATGTAAATGTTCATAGTTACACCTGAATGTTAAAATTGAAGGTTGCAATAAAGAAATAATTTAAAATAAATGCAGTTCGGCATACCTTTCTCTGAAAGAATAAAATTTGGCAGCTTTGGGTACAAAATGGCCCTGGACTTCAACAATCAGCTCAATTGTTACCATTTAGCCACTTAGGTTACCATTTCCCTGAGCACTCCCATAGCAACTAGAGTGAGCCGTGCTGCACAATTTTCACAATTAAGTACATATTTCATTGACAGAGCCCAAATTACAACTTCCATTCGATTTTAAGAGCTTCAAGTTTCCAGGGAGCTCATGGGGAAGCAGAACACCAGTCTTAAGGTAAGTGGTAAAACAATAAAAAAAATTCCAGTTTATTTAAACCTCTTTGTTTTGTCACAAGTGGTTTACTGTCCCAGGATGTAGAACAACTGGCTGCAGCTGCCATTTCAAACACATTTTGTGAAAGTTTCACTGCATTAGATGAAACTGCAACAAAACATTGGTGCACCCTTGCCCTAAGCGGTGAATTGTCTGCTGCTTCTTTACCAACTCAGCAGATCATCTCACTTCATGGCTACAATACAGGGTAAATCTGAAAGATATAGTCACCCACAGTCTGATTCGGGCTACAGTGCTATAAAGATACAATTGTTTTCATCAGTGCAGTTTGGAGAGTTTAGCAGCACTGTTTTTCAGATAAGAGACCTGTGCAAAGGCAGAAAAGAATTCAATTAAAGTGTCAGTAAAGCCACAAAAAAAAAAAAAGAAAATGCCTTAAATACATTAATAGTAAATTGATATTTGTAGACCAAATTAAAGTGCATGCTTCACCTCAAAACTAATACTAATTTAGGTTGTACTAATGAAATAAACATTTTGTAAATTTATTTTTTAAAAATGTACCTTTAGACAGCGTTTCTCAGTCATCTTCCCTGCCAGCCTGCCTTTCATTTCCAGAGCAGAGTGGGCATGGCTAAATGATGATTGACATTATAGCTCCTCCAATCACATTGTAATTTAAGGGATCTGATTGGAAGACCTATGTCATGTAGTCCTGCCCACCCAACACTCTGGAAAGAAAAGTCAATCTGACAGGGAAGATGACAGAGAGAGAAACACTGTATAAATGTACATTTTTTTAAAAATACATATATATTTACAAAAACGTTTATTTCATTAGTACAACCTAAATTAGTATTTGTATTGAGGTTACAGGTGCCCTTTAAATAAGAACATAAAAAAAAGAAAACTAAGATTTAGAAATGATAATTTCTATTTCGGTCTGCTAAATTTGCAGCTACAAAATCTTCAATATATCACACTTTATCACAACAAAAATACCAGTAACAACATGTTTAACTTGTATTAAAAGCTGGGCTTATTTGTATTAATCTCAGCAGTATCATCCTCTAGTTAAAGTGAAACGCTTCTCTCAAAAATCATCCATTCTGAAATACTAAATTGCCTGAGACATCACCTCTCTGAAAGCACAAAATCTACTTTTTCAGAATATTAATAGAAAATGGCGCTCTTCCACAATGCTAATCTTTACCAAACAAGAATGTTTTTCTTAGAGATACGATCCAGACTGCCTGCATTACCCACAGATAGTCTAGGCCTGTTGATCAGAGTTTCCCTTTCTGAGATAGGTTAGAGTCACTGGTCAGTCAGGGGATGGAGTCTGGTTAGGTACCTGCTAATGGCATGGGTTTTGCTTTATTATTTACTTTAAGACACCTCTATGGGACATGAGGCTTCTCTATGCTTTATTATAAGTTAAAATACCCTGCATTTTATGCTGCATGCATACAGGGGTCTATTTCATGCATTTGATTCATGTTTGGACAGAGAATGGCTACCATACAAGATATATTACTGATTTAAACTTACACCACATTAAGGTGCAACAGGTCTGAGTACAGTATGACTGACAAAAGTATGGCTTTAAAATGTGAGCATTTCGACTTTAAATCAGGAGTGACTGAAAACCCATTTCTGCAATTATTGGTCTGGAGAGGTGAATGGCGCAAGCAAACTACATCAAAACCCAGGACTGTTAAAATCTGGGCCATAGTTCATCTGGCTATGACTAAGAGACTTAATGCCCCATATAACCAGGGCATTAACTGTGCAGGGATATTTCCATTGGATATATAAAATCCCACATTTATGCACTGGGGAGAGCAATATCATCTAATGTAAATATACTGCACTATTTGGGGGTGAAGTTGCCCACCACATCTATTTTAAAATGTGTATAGCCAAGTTACCAAATTCTAGTGTGGCTCAAGTCATAAAAATACAATACAAAACCAGACCAATTAATAGCACACGATCAGCTGAAAACACAAATATCTACAGAGTTTATATTTCTTTAATATCAATAAAAAAGAAAAACTAGAACTAAAAATCCACAGGAAACTATACAAAAACCATCCACTGGTTTAAGATGAACACACAAGATCACAGGTGATGTCCAGTACACTTTGTTTATGCAAAAGAGAACTCTGTGGCTTAACCAAAAGAGAAAAAAAAATGAAACGTTGATGCGGTATTACTCACATTGTAAATCTGCCAAGTGCTCTGGAGAAAAGGTGTCCCAAAGCCACGAAAATCCAAAATGAGGGAAAAAAATGCAGTTCTCAAGCACTCCAGAAGAAATAGTTAAATACTTTATTATTCCATTAAAAGAGGATAAAATGCATGAAAGGCAATGCCAGCATGTCCAATCCTACACGTTTCGCACTTAATCATAATCTCCCCCTCCCTTACCCCTCTCCCTTCCCCTCAAACCCCCTGCCAAATCCTGTGAAGCTGCTCCGCCTTCCCCTGTACCTTGTAGCTACGCCTTCACTCCTACACTTAGGGGGTTATTCACTAAGGTGTGAATTCGACTGTCGAATTCGCAAACAGCGGATTCCCAAAGCAAATCCGCGACAATTTCCCCATTATAAAGTTGTAACTGCGACAATATTCTCATTATAAAGACGCGACTGTCTTTATCTGGCAAATTCACACCTATATGCAACAATTCGGACTTTAGTGAATAACCACCATAGTGTCTCTGCCATCACTCATTAGCAGCACTGTAGCAATTGGATAAGGGAAGGGAAGGGAGAGGGTGTGTCTAAGAGGCCAGGATTAAATCACTTTCCTCTTGGATGACGATTCCCTGATTCACTGTGCTTGCTTCAACTGTATATGAATTGCAGCCACCAACCACTGCCTTTGGAGTGATTGGGGAAAAGAGACCGTGTCCCACACCAGATCACTGATTATGCAGGTATCTTACTTAAAAAAAAAACTGGAATCTGCTTGTGCTTTATTATTTATTAAAGGTACACTATATGTTTTTTTCTTTTGCGGCTTTAGTGTCTCTTTAAATCAAAATGTTCAGGCATTCATACAATAACAAACCCCAATAGATATCAGCAACTACCCACTTAATTTTCTACAGAAACTACATTTATGATGCATTTCAGCTTCAACTAACATGTCAAAAAAAAAAAAACATTCTAAACTAGAGAGGTTAGTTAGGGGGCAGTGCTCCTTTAACAGCAAAAACACATTAAGGAACACTTTCACCCAAACAGTAAGCAATGGGTACTGATCAAACTGCTCTTTGTAAGTGTTTTGTACTGATCTGAGCATCTTCAGTTAGTTTACAATGAATGTTAATTGTTTTATCACAATAATAAAAAAAATTGAGCAGATATTTCTTTGAACATTTTTTTCTTAACATTTTAAACCAAAACAGAAGCAGGAAACTGCAAGAATGGGATCAAAGTAATCATTCAAAGGGTTTCCTTCAAAACTTTCTCAGAAGAAAATCATATATCGCTGGCAAACAAATTATTAACTGCAACATAGCAACCTTACAGGAAGTCATAGCCAGGAACTGTGCAACAACATACTGATACCAGCTTATCCCTTTTTACTATTGTCCAAAATTGGTGCCATATGGCGCATAAAGTAGACTTCTCGTCTTCTATGAATGTAGTTTGTTTATCAGAGAAGTGTTAGAATTATGCGAGTACCATATGTACTGCAGATACAGAATTGTAAGGGATTAAAACAGACCAAAGAAACAGGAAGGTTTTTTTTTTTTTTTTTTTAAAGTAAAGGGAGGATTGCTTTGTTGCACAAGACAAGGGGGTACAGCTTTGACAGATTTGTTGGGGAAAAAAAGTAGAGAAACAGAATCTGCACACACAAGCAGGAATGTATAGAACTTTATTTAAACCATCAATGCAGGTTAACAAACAGCAACGTTTTGGGGGAGTATAATCCACCCTTCGTCAGGCTGAACAAAACGTTGCTGTTTGTTAACCTGCAATGATGGTTTAATTAAATAAGGTTCTATACCTTCCTGCATGCGAGCAGATTCTGGGGGTAATTCAGGAAAGTCCGAACTTACCTGGCGATCCTTCGATTCACTTCGCAGAGACTGGTACGCGCTCTCTACTCTCCTGCACGCGGAGATCAGCGAACGCTTTAAAAGTATTCCAGTCTCGTGAGGCAACTCGAGTAGTCACGAGGTGAGCCGAAGTTCCTTTAAAGCGTTCGCTGATCTCCGCGTGCAGGAGAGCAGGGAGCACGTACCAGTCTCTGCAAAGTGAATCGAAGAATCGCCAGGTAAGTTTGGACTTTCCCGAATTATCCCCTCTTTTCCTCTACTTTGTTGCCAATTTTGTGATGTGTGCCCAGCATCTAAGAACCTAGCACCACTTTATGACATACTGGTGTGCACTTCCACACAGGATTTGTGGGAAAAGTCAAGCACAGAACCCATCTATCAAGAAAAAAGCTGAGTGTATTTTTCTATTGTACTTACCAGCGACAGTATGAACGCTCCCTCATCGTTCACAGCACTTCTTATGTCGTCGCATTTTGTGCACTGCGTATCACACGCTGGCCAAAATGCGACACACAGCGTTCTGGACCCAGCGTATGTGCATCATGCCATTTTTTTTTCTCATCACACTAGTGCAGTGTTTTTCAACCTTTTTTCTTCAGGGGAACCCTTTTGTGTTGTCAGATTTCTGGCGGAACCCCTAAAGAAACCCTGATTTCTGGCGGAACCCCTAAAGAAACCCTGATTTCTGGCGGAACCCCTAAAGAAACCCTGATTTCTGGCGGAACCCCTAAAGAAACCCTGATTTCTGGCGGAACCCCTAAAGAAACCCTGATTTCTGGCGGAACCCCTAAAGAAACCCTGATTTCTGGCGGAACCCCTAAAGAAACCCTGATTTCTGGCGGAACCCATAAAGAAACCCTGATTTCTGGCAGAACCCATAAAGAAACCCTGCTGGGTATGTAGAATCACTCTGAGCCTTGGAAAACATCCTTCACCTGCTGTTCTAGAATCACCAAGAAATATATGAGAAATCAGAAGTGCTCTGTAAAAGGAAGGCAGACTAGACTTGTAAGTGCCAGCAGCACCCATGACATCCCTTTAATATAAAGGTTCTGCACCTTTAAGAATGTATCTGAAGCTCAGAGCAATTCTACATAACCAGCAGATCATGGAGAAAGGAGCCAAGGCTGCCTTTTAACTCAGGTAAGGTTAGCCGGGATATGGTCCCAATCACTGTCACACAATACAGAACTACATACTATATGAACTACATACTGCATGCAGGTAGGCAGGTTAGCCGGAACAGGGTCCCGATCGCTGACATGGTTATTGTGTGACAGTGATTGGGACCATATCCCGGCTAACCATAGTACCGCAGGTGTCGGGGAACCCCTGGCTTGCTCCTGCGGAACCCTTGGGTTCCAGGGAACCCCGGTTGAAAATCACTGCACTAGTGTATTATGCGCTGTGCACAATACGCTAGTGTGAACCTAGCCTAACAGAAGTTGACATTTTAGAAGAGTCTTCACTG
>WMED01025230.1:0-11062 GCA_019650415.1 Pipa parva | reverse complement strand
TGGAGGGAGTCAGCTAGGACTCCCTCTGTGTTGGATCCAGTGCTCCACCAGCGAAAAAAAGCCGGGTGGAGCGCAGGACTGAGGGCCGCGAGTTTGAGACCCCTGAGCTAAAGCTTTATTACTTCCACTACACCAAGAGAATGATACATTAAAGGTGAACTAAAGTGAAAAAATAAAAAAAGTTAAAATACTTACCTTCTACTGAACTGAAACATTGCAGTGACAACTTGAACTGCGCTGTCATATCCCTGCATGAAGGCAGACTTCATAGTGCTTAGAGAGGGTACAGGAGCCAGCATTAAGCTCCACCCACTTTGCAAAAGAGTGCATACATAATCATGCTCATTGCACTTCTTATTTTTTGCTGGTGAGAGCGTTCTCATTGGGAGGAGCAATTTGTGTGAAGACTTACACACTCTTTTGCACTGCCAACTTGACTAGGTGGGCAAAGCTTTGCACTGGCTCCGATACCCACCGTATCACTATGAAGTCTGCCTCCATGCAGGGATATGACAGCACAGTTCAAGCTGTCACTGCCATGTTTCAGCTCAGTAGAAGGTAGTGTTTAGATGTCTAGTTTTTATTTCCACCTTTAGTTCTCCTTTAAGGGGTAATTACTTGGCTTTGATTCTTGCGTAAATTCAGTCTCATGTCCTTTATCCTAATGCAATTTTCCTTTTAATAATTTATATAAAAAGTTCTCTCTTGGACAAGACTAATTAACATGACATTTCTTGACATCGGTCTATGCCTAAAAGGTGACGTCACTCACCAGCTCCTTCCCGTACTGATGAGTGACAATATCACATCTGCATTGGGGGAGGAGCATTCCCCAGTGAGCAACCAGTCTCAGTGTAGGCCACGGATCCGAATTGAAAACTCTCAGGCCAGGTCCGCAGCCTGCACTGAAATATCACTCACTCGCTGGGGGAATCCAATGGCAGTGGTTGCGATGGCTCACGTGCCATTGGTTTGCCACCGCTGGTCAATGCTATTTTCACTTTTAAAAGACCACATACAAATTGATATCCTATTAATTTTTATGCATTTTCATTACAATCCATATAGCAGAAAAATAGGTTGGCTCCATTGCGCACAAGTTGACATTCGTAAAATTCCAAAAATATAAGTGGTTCTTTATCTGAAAGACTCTAGGCTAATATTTAACAATACTGAAGCAAGCATTTAGTTATATTAACAACCTTTCAACTCTTTTTGAATCTCTGGCTGAGCCTGGAGACTAAACAAAATGCATCATCTCCTCTACATTTGTGGTAAAAGGAATGTAGATATGAAATAGATATACCCTGTGGTCATGTCAGATGGCTCAAGTTTTCTCCAAAAATGAATCTTGTAGGTTTTCTCTGGGAAGTCCTGCAACCTCCTCTATTGAAATCTTTAAAATGCTACTATATGAGAAAGCATTCACCAATCAGGTAAGTACATGCATGAAGGGATTGATGGGAGAATGCTTCTTCCCCAGGTATTAAATCAGGGAATCTTCCCAAGATATTAATATGTCCTCCTGGCGAAGTGGTGGCGAACCTCTTCAGCACAGAGAGCCGATGATGTCGCTCATCATTTGTGCATTTTTGCTGCAAGCTGTATAGCATAAAAAAACTCCTCCATATTTACGAGTCATTAGCTTAACTGTGTTTTAGCAAGGCTTCCATAAAGGCTGAGGTCCTTTTTATTTTGATTACATGGGAAAAGCATCACCTTCTATATAAGCCTCGTGAGGTAACTTTACTCAAAAGAATGCAGCTTACAGTCAAATGCACTCACAGTCCAAACATAGCAGCTTGTAAGTGTAATTATGAGTGGTAGGTTTAAATAAGGCTCAACATTGCAACATTATAATAGACAGACATGGGAAATGTAATCAACACTGCACAAGTGATGTAAATTTAG
Organism: Pipa parva; assembly: GCA_019650415.1. Classification (NCBI taxonomy): domain Eukaryota; kingdom Metazoa; phylum Chordata; class Amphibia; order Anura; family Pipidae; genus Pipa; species Pipa parva. The sequence continues at coordinate 9,151 of WMED01025230.1, read as the reverse complement.
AGTCAAGAAAATACACGTATGTGATGTATTGATGATGCACTTTTATCTCATAATCGTTTGTGAGTAGCAACTTTTAAGCCTTACTTAATACATTTAAAAAATTATTTTATGCTGTTAATATTCTTCATTTCCATCTGAACCTGTGAAAGACAGTTCAATCTTTGCAACCAGCTTTGCGTACCTCGTACTAATACTGCCCTTTCTCGTCTTAAACCCTTTTCACACTCTGCCCCTCACCTTTGGAATTCTTTACCCCTTTGTCTCCACCAGGTACATTCCCTCTCCACCTTCAAAACCAAATTGAAATCCTATCTGTCAGAGCACTAGCACTGATTCTTATAATTGATTCTATGTATAATTTTTATATTTAACATCTGTATATATATTGTATTTATCTATTTATTCGCTGTATTTATCTATATCTATTTTGATCTATTTATTTGCATTTATGGACCTATGACTCCACAGCTCTTATTGTCCTATCGGTGTATGTAAGTCTTCCTCCCACTTAGATTGTAAGCTCCTTGGGGCAGGGACCTCCAACCTCGTGTCAATCACTACCTGGCATTTAATTTGATGTATCCTTGTTATATTTTGCTTGTATTGTTTAATGCACTTTTCCCTTGTTTGTATTGTACTTGTATCGCTGAATTGTACAGCGCTGCATAAATTTGTGGCGCTTTATAAATAAAATTATAAATACATACATACATACAATACTGATGCACTAGGACAGCGGTGGCAAACCTATGGTACGTGTGACGTTGCCACCTTCTCTTACAGCTATCCTAGAGCCCCCCAGTGAGCAAGTGCTCTTTCAGTACAGGATGCGGTCCCGACCTGACAGTTTCATGTTGGATCCTCAGCCTGCACTGAAGGAGCGCTAGCTCTTAAGGAGGATGGAGGTAGGCACGATGACATCACTCATCAGCGCCTGCACTTCGGGGGCAGACACTGATGAGTGACATCATCACGGCTCTCTGTGCTGAAGAGGGTAGTCACCACTTCACTAGGAGGACAAAATATTTTGGGAAGATTTTTAGGTTAGTACCTGTTCTCAGGGGAAGAAGAATTCTCCCATCAATCCCTTCATGCATGTACTTACCTGATTAGTGAATGCTTTCTCATATAGTAGCATTTTAAAGGAACACTTTTCCCATGATCTTTTTAACAGTTAAACTAGATTTCACTAATTATAATATATATATATATATATAAACTTATAATATCAATTGGAAACAATATCTTTTGTTTCAAAACAGTCTGGCAAAAAACCTACTATTTTTGTTTCCAACACTACAAAAGAAAAGCGAGAGAGGAAAAAAATGACTTAGTTGTGTCAATCTAAACTAGCAGTTCTCAACCTTTTTGAGACCGCGACCCCCGCTGACGTCACCGCGCCGCGCGTGATGACATTTCGGCCAAACGTCATCACGTACACGCGTCATGTAGTGACCTTCGGCCGAAACGTCATCGCGTCACGTGGTGACGTTTACTGCCGTCACCCTGCAGGAACCCTTATAAGAAGGGTTCCTGCGGGTGCTTCCGGGTGTCGGCGCAGTTCTCGACCCCAGTGGGATGGCTTCGCGACCCCCGCCGGGGCCGCGACTCACAGGTTGAGAACCACTGATCTAAACAGAGCCACGGGGACAAGAGTGTCTTATATATTCTGGAAGTACTTTCCATGCTCTGGAGAAGAATGCCTATAACCTGTTTAAAAAGACACTACTGCATAAAGAATTCCTATTCAATATTCAATTTGAACAAATATGGAGCAGATTTTATGCAGAAAATAAGAGGGAGAAATATAACATAGGCCTTTAGTTCAAATTTGCATCTTGGCATTCAAATTCTGTCATTGTCCTAGGCATAGGAGAAGATTTTTTTGTTGTTGTAGTTTTCCATTCTGCTTGGAAACAAATGACAAGAATGTCGTAACTGTGACATCTTTTACAAAATGATGTCTATGAATATTTCAGAATGGGATATTCTTAAGAGGGTTTGATCCCATGGAAAATGACAGCAGCAACCTGTCTTTTGTCACTTTAGCCTAAGAGCTTTGTTTTGGCAGAATTCCTAATAATAATCTAAAGACATGAAGCATGGGGTAATTCAAACTTGCATTTATGGTCATAAATTGTAATAAACCTATATTAACCAATCTTTCTTTCATTTCTTTACTAGTATTAAAAATGAAAGGTCCGTGATACCTCTTGCCAGTTGCTGCAGAGTTTTGTTGTCCTTCACTTTTAGTGGGATGTACTGAGTTAAAGGAGCTAAACCTTTTTAAGATCTCTAAGCTCTTTAGATTTCCCACAGGCTAGACAAACACAAACTCTTTTCAGACCCCCAGGCTCCCATCTAGGAACATTTGCCCATAACTGTTCCCCAACTAAACCAGAAGTATGTATGGTTACAAATTCCCAATAGTCTCCCTGCAAAGGGATTACTATGAATAAGTAAAGTTCTGTCTACAATTTAAGCAAAATCTTTGTCATAGAAGCTGTTTTTCACTTCCATTTCAATTGTCAGTATATGCAAGTAATGACAAGTTCTACGTGCTTCCATAGAACATGATTATTGGATGCTTTGATCAGTCATTCAGACAGCACACAAAAGTAATTCCTTGTGTTCTTAGAAATGTGACTATCACTAGGATGTTCATAAAGAATCTGAGTAGAAGTCACTCTAGGCAGCAGACCTGCAAACTGGTTTGGGTTGTGATTTAGCATTTTCTAATTGTAAAATACCCCAAAATCACTTCGTAAACCAGATTTAAATTTTGTTTTAAAACACTGATCTGCTTAGAATGAAAACAGACTTTTTGCAGTATTGGAGCTGGTACTTCTTATTAAAATGATCTTAAAGGGTATGAAAAGTTTGAATAAAACATTAGTTAAATCTGATATGTATACATATAGAAAACCAGTTTAAAAACATTAAAATGTAAAAAACGATTTTGGGATCAGGAGTACTTGCCTCTTTGCCGCCCCTCCCATTCTGTGTACAGGTTCTTCCTGTATAGTGCCGATAAGCCCCACCCTGATTGACATCACTCACTATTCATTGAGCTGTTCTTGTGGGCTAAACCCCCTCCTCATCTAAAAAAGCTGTTCCTAACCCTGAGCAGATAAGAACTGTCCGACCACCTGTGCGGGTCAGCTGTGGAGAGAGAAACCAGGGAGAGAAGGGGGCATGACTTTAACCCTAATTTGCCCTTGTACGGAACACCTTCACAGAGATAACGCAGTTGTAGGAGAATATTGATCCCTGCTGAATTAAGAGGAGACAAACTAGTAGCAACATTGCGGGGGGTTTAATCCACCCTTCGTCAGCCTGAAGAAGGGTAGATTAAACCCATGCAAACCATTGCTGTTCTGTAACCTGCACTGATGGTTTAATTAAATAAAGGTTCTACATCTCCCTGCCATTTATGTGATGTGTTGCCCAGCATCTAAGAATCTAGCACCACCTCTACTATTTTGGTGTGCACTTCCACACAGTGTTTGGAAGTTCGAGTTAAGAAGGGAGTAAGGAATTTCTTAGTCATTATTTTGCTTGACATTAGGTAAATGAGGCTTTCTTTATAGCTGGGGGTTTACTTAACCTTTAATTGTACTTTTTACATTCTTTATTTTTAGATCAATGGATCCTCTCTAATAAGTAACAGAAGTGGCCTCTAAAAAAAAAAAAATTTTTGTATAAATAACTAAACTAGTGCAATAATGTGGCATCTGCTCGCTTGGAAATATTGCTCTAGTTCAAAAGGAGCCCCTAGGATCCACTGTATGCATGTATTCACTTATATGCGCTGATATATTACACAAAGCTTTACAGTCCCTGCCCTGTGGAACTTACAATCTAGTTTCCCTATTCAATCACACACACAGACGTATGCGCACTGTATCTTTGAGCACTATCTCTGGGATCTCAGTGCTGAGCATACACCTTACAATCTCCCTGTGATGTCTATCCATAGGTTCTATCATTGTTGTGACATTTAGCATTTGCACACAATTAACTGTCAATGCTCAGACAGGTGAAACACGCTTCTAGATAATGGTTTTCCCTGAACAACCACACGTGGATAAACTTTCACTCACAAACACAGCTTATTCAGTGAGAATTTGACTGTTGATGTGTAGTTGCGTCACTTAGGGATGCTAGGCTCCAATCATGAATTTGCCACTCCATATTCACTTTGCGGTTTCTTACATAGTGTGGGGTAGCCCTTCCACGCACGCCCTAGTTCACCACTATGAACTGGAGAAGTAAAATTTGACACAATATGCCTTGCTGAATTTGCTACTTCAACAGAAGCTTGGTGAATTACCTGTGCAAGTACGCATGAAGTAGTGCAGAGTGCTCTAAGTCTGTGACCATCGTAAGCGTCCAAACTAGTTGCAAATTCACCAGATCCCCGAATTAGCTGAGTAAACAAACAAGGGGAAGTGACAAACAATTTGGACCTTTACGTGACTGTTCTGTGCTAGCAACTTATATCTGTTACAGCTGAAATCCAGAGCCAAACATTCACTAAGTAACTAACTTACAGTATATACCTTGCTCAACACTAAGGCAGCTGTTATATACAGTACATACATTCTAAACAGGCACACCATATCTTTACACAAGACCTACTGTTGCGGCTCTACAAGCATTAAGTCCACAGCTAAAAACTCTTACGATCATAGCAATAAATTATATTAGAGACATTTTAAAAAAAAATTAAATAAACGACTTAAAGGAGAAGTGTGTGTGTAGAAGTTGATGTCTTCCTACGTAGGGGAATCTGTGGATTTATGATGCATGGGGACTTCTTCCATTACCACTAATCTATCCCATAACAGTTTCTGTCTAAGTATCCGTTTATCAAACTCTCCTGCATTTACGAAAACAAAGAACCATATACTGTAACTAATTTATTTAGACATGCTCTTACCAATCGATGGCAAAATACTGTAATATTCAGACATATATTTAAGTAAAAGGATATCTCATGGGCGACTGTAAAATGGATGATGTTGATTGCTATTGTTAAGTATAGCAAGGCCAAAACACATCTTCTTGAAGCTTTCTGTAAAAGTACGTAACAATTTCTTTTTAACATTAACAGGTCCAATGTACATTAAGTAGCGACATGATGGTCTGCAAATCTAGGAGGTCCATCCTGGAAACCTTCAGTTGCTTTTGTTAAATAGGTACCTCACTCCATTTACATTTCTTGCGAGGGCAGGAAGGTACTTTTGTAAATGTCAGCTTTTCCCCTCTAACTTAACTGCCAGATAAACTTGCCTTTGGACTGAACACTGCGTTCCGCTTTGTAATCTGTTAAAAGGTCCACAAACATGTTGAGATATTCTAGTCTTCCACTTTTAATTGAATTGGTGCAGTCCCAACTTGTATGTCAGGTGTTGCTGGGAGCTGTAGTTCTACATGTGACATACAGGTGCAGGTTGTGTTTTCCCAGAATTTAGTACATTTCTAACAAGATGCAGACAACAAGACATCTGTCATTGAAAGGAGAGGAGGTGGACTGCTTTACTATGTGAGAAATGATACTGCTCTAGCTTGAAAATGTGTAAGATTTGCAAAACGCACAAAGAAAGCTGAAAGTGAATTTCTTCATCAGTATTTGTGAGAGTTGTAGTTCAGCACGTTGGATGCGCATGCTAGAAAAATGCTGAGTTGCACTAGATCTTATGTCGGCTAAATTCTAAGTTCTGGGAATAAATTGGATCGTTTTATTGAATAAATGTGTTCATTTTATCTAATTTTCCTAGATTTTGGAACCTTTCTACTACGCTGAATATATATAGTGTAGGCAGTCATTATTTTACCTTTTTGTCATTTTTTTCCTTAACTATTTGTAGTCTGGCAAAATTCTGTCAATTTGAGCAAAAATGATCCCAGTTTCTCTTCTAGACTTCCGCCATCGGTACCAGATAAGCCTATAATAGAAATATAGGTCCCACTGGAGGAGCTGGGACTGGTTGTATCATGGGTTCAAAACCCATGTAATTGTTAATGAGAAGCGCTCCTCATTCACTGGTTACTGGCTTAAACATTCCTCTTAGTGTTGATCAGGAGCTCTCGCTGGAGACCTGCTTCTTTTGCATTGCCCGTTCTTCCAGTGGGGGCATCTGTTATCAGTGTCAGTTTGTTAAATACTCCACGGCCAAAATAATCTGCCACCACACTAAATCCATCATGAGAGTGCTTCAACTGAAAGGAGACAAAATTGCTCACATTTACTTCATTTGACACATAAATACATTGCTCTGTGCAGGTAGAATACTGCAGTCTTTTAAAAGGTAAATATATTACTACAATGTAATAGAAAATTGTTTTAACATAGGCTAGATATAAAGGAAAGCATTAGTTATCTTATAAAGAAGAAAATACAACATATTTTTGGTTTAATTAAAAAACCATGCAAAATGACACTGGTCTCTTTCTTTCAGGCAAGATTAAAATGCTGACAGTGCCAGCCTACGGGATATGCAACCTGCGCGGTCACACAGGCACTGTTTGTGAAACAGTGCAGCCAACAGCAGGAAGATCTATATGTGGAGAGTTCCACAGAACACAGCAGCTGATTCACTGCTAGTGAGTGAAGGGGGCTGTGTTTGGCATTCGGACAGGGTGCTGCTTACCCTAACGCTGGTATGATGGTTATTAGCAGTTATAATCTACATTATATTAAAATATTAGCCATTGTTTTCCAGATAAATGTAAATCATGATCAATACATTTTTGTGTGTATCGGTATTAATGCAAATATCTGCTTGCTAAAAGGCTGGCCAAGAGATTGTCTGAAACGTTAACGCTAGACAGACAGTTTCTCTTTTCTATATTATAACATACTATATCCACAGTGATAAACCTAACCTGTACAAAAACAGTCTGCAAAAGTAGGCTAGGCATGAGGATAACAGGGCATTATGGGGAATTCAGAAGAAAGAAGGAGTTGTTCCTTACCTGGTGCTGGAACTGATCATAAAGGTCTCTTTTCTCCTCTTGGGCCCGGATCATGTCCAGCACTTTTCGGTTCTCAGGCAGGCAGGTGGGGCAGTCCACATCATTCTCTGCATAGCTCTCAAAGCAGTGTTGGTGGAAAGAATGACCGCACAAAAAGTGTACAGATGGCAGCTCCAGACTGCTGCTGCAGATACTGCACTTTGTCTTCTGGAAAATCTTGGGGCTTAACGTTTCAATATGGCAATTGGAACAAAATAAAAAAATGGAAAAAAGTAGATTAACTTTAGTTTCATAATAAAGGTTTGCTGTGACTTTTTTTTTTTAGCCAAATATTTTTATTGAGTTTTCTTCATTTCAATTACTTTCAACAATCGCTTTATCAATATAAACTATTTCCATTGTTATGCTTTGCCATATATAACATTGTGCATTGTTTCCTGTTTCCGGTATTTGTTACCTGTTACTTAGACATCTATACAGTCATCTTACCATCTTTTAGCAGCGGCAGCGTGCTAGTTTTAATCAGCGCCGGCGTGCTAGTTTTAATCAGCGCCGGCGTGCTAGTTTTATCAGCGCCGGCGTGCTAGTTTTAATCAGCGCCGGCGCATTGTTAATGAGGGTGTACCAGCTTTGGATTGCAGGTGTGGAGCCCATCCATTGCATTAGGGTTTCTTTTTTTGCTTAGAAGAATATAGTTCTGTATCTATTTCTCAGTGTAGTTTCGCCCATTACTCCCAGTAGGCACATTATAGGGTTAAGGTTTTGGTTCAGTATGTTCTATCTTTTGAGAAATATTTCTGTCCTCCTAAAATTTGATAGGTTGGCATGTCCACATCATCTGGTAGAAATGTGCAAGGGTTGTATTACACCGTGGGCATGTGTCTGTTGAGAGCTTGCCCATCTGTAGTAGTTGAAGTGGGGGTTACATGCAATAGATGGAATATTTTGTGCTGTATTAGTTTGTCTCTACCTGAGATTAGTACTTTGCATATATTGGTAGTGGCTTCATCCCATTCATCTATGGTCAGATTTGGGAGGTTGTTACCCATTTCTGGAATGCTGTATTAAAGGGTTTAATACTCATGTCTGCCAAGTTCCTATATAGTTTACCTACCATTTTAGCATTAGCATTGGTGCAGATAATGTGCTCTATATTGGGTTGATACATTTTGGGAGTTAGGGAGCCAAATTGTCTTAGAACGCAGTGTTTAATTTGGAGGTATTGAACACATGGAGCTTCTGTTGCATTTGATTGAACTGTACAAAGCTATTGTCATGCATCACATCACTTAGATATTTTATGCCTCTCAACGGCCAAATGATATAATCATTGTATTTGTAAAAGGCCCACTCCCCATTGTCACCTCTTTCTTTGTTAACATCCCACCTGTTGCGGAGTTCATGCATCTCCTTCCGAATGCGAGCGGTATCCTCTCTGTACTGGCGCACTGTCCTCTCATCTTCATTAGTCTGTTGACTCAGCTTCTGCATCTTGCTGATCAGATACTCACGAATAACAGATAGGGTGGCAGTAGAGTTATGGGCCAGGGTCTGAACAACTACATGAAAAGCCATAAAGAATTAGGTATAGTATATATTTAAGTGTCTTGCTAGACCCGAATGTTGATTTATTCTCTTATTTTCTTCCTATTGATGCACCAATTCCAATATGAAGACAGACCCTCATGTGTGAAGCTAATAAATTACATTAGACCCCAACACTTCTATCATCACCAATTTTACCATGCTTAATTCTGGAACTTTGGTTTAATAAAATGACATATTGTACGTTCACTTCATAAGAGACAATGTCACTCCTCAGAACAATGGAAAACACAATCATTTCTAGATTCCTTTCATCTCTCCCCTTCTCAGGGTATATCTCTAAGGCTAGGTTTACACTAGCTTATTATGCGCAATACATAACAACGCTAGCGTGAAAAAAACAAAAAAACACGCTCCAGTGTATTTTTCTACTGTACTTACCCGCGACAGTGTGAACGCTCCCTCGGTGTTCACGGCTCTTCCTGTCTGGCCGCATTTTGTGTGCGGTGTATATACGGTGGCAAAAATGTGAAAGCCAGCACTCCGGACGCAACGTATGCACATCATACACTAGTGCAGTGGTTCTCAAACTTTTTCTATCATTCCCCACCTGAGAAGAAGGGGA
>WMED01025229.1:0-11062 GCA_019650415.1 Pipa parva | reverse complement strand
AGAAGGATCAGGTCCTCTATGTGAAAAGCAGAAATGGCTCTAAGAAAAGAAGGATGGAAGAGTGCAACCTTGTCTTCATGAAAGACTAGGCAAGGGCCACAATTTCCAACACTCGTTGTACTGATGTAATCGCTACCAGAATGCGCACTTGCAAAAAACCCAAGAAATTCATGGAAGAGGCTCAAAAAGGGAGTCTATAAGAGCTGAAAGTTTAGGTCCCTAGGAGGTTCATGGTAGCAACAGGAGGCTGGATATGCACCACACTCTGTAAGAAAGTAAGATCATCATCATCTTTAAGAGCCAAGTGTTGTTAGAAGAGAATTGAAAGTGCAGATACCTGGCTCTTCAGCAAATTCAGGCTAAATAATTTGAGACCCAACCGTAGAAAGGACAGTAGAGACAGAAAATTAAATAAAAAGGACCAGCATAATAAAAAGATATCCGTAGTAGTGCACCATTTGATAAAGGTAGTCAAAGTCTTGTGATAGACACAAAGAGACTGGCTTACATGCTTTAGTCATTTAAGAAATAACTTTATCCTTGAGATACCCCAACCCTGAGTGGAACAGGAGAAGAGGTATCACTAGTATAGGTCAATGGTCTCCAACCTTTGCTGGATTGGGGACCAGTTTTCCAGTTCCCTGATCCAGAAAAGGTTTGACGGAGGGTGGGTGGGCCAATCCAAGCTTCTGTCCCCATGATGGCAACATGCTTTCTGTGTGCGCAACACCATTATTTTACCCAGTACTAAGGGGCCCAAGGACCAGCAGTGACCCACGGCCCAGCATTTGGAGACCCCTGGTATACTAAATACAAGAAATCAGAAAGGTAAGATTAAATTCAAGATGCCAGTTGATCATGGACACCAAGAGCATGGAGACCGAATAAGAAGCAAGTGCTCAACAGTGTCAAAAGCAGAAGGAAGCTCCAGGAAGATAATAACAGAGAAGTGACGTCTGGCTTTGGTAACTTGGAGATCAAAGTTCACATAAAGCAGTCTCCGTTAAGTCTCCTGGCCAAAAACCAGACTTTTACTGATGATTAGTAGGACAGGAGTTGACCAGACTCTCAGCTCAGAAAGAGAGACAGGAAAGTAGTTATGGAGGCGTGCCTGGTCCAGTGTAGCTTTTTCAAGAATGAGTTTAATACAGGCCTGTTTAAATTAAGGAGCAAAAAATGTCAGAGGACAGGGAAGAACTGAACATCTGTGTGACAGCTGATACAAAGGCAGAAGCGCTGGATTCTAAAACACTGGAAGATTATGGTAAAATCTCAGTGTACTCAGAAGTGATAGCTCTTTGTGGATATTATCCACTTTACATTCAAAGAAGTTAGCAAAATCTTGGGAGAAGGGATAGTGAATACAGTGCCAGGACAAGGGTTAATAGCACCCTAACCCAGTGGCTGGCAAAGTGTGGCTCGCAAGCCGCCTTGTTGTGGCTTGGAGCGCACTGCCGAAGCCCCACCCACGACTGCTCTTCTGATTGGCTGTTGGTTGTCATGTGGTCAGGAGAGGGCACGCCTCCTTCCTCTGGCAGCTCACAAGATAGTGAAATGGCTCCCTCCCAAAACAACTTTGCCGACGCCTGCCCTAGCCAAATACCAAAATGTGCCCCCCAACAGTCTCCCTTCATTGTGCCCCATACAGTGCAGTAGTACCAACATATAGTACAATACAGCGCACAAGGTAAAGTGGTGCAAGCTAGTGTGTAGCTTTGCAATTTTCAAGTTACTTTCTCTCACCCACCCTTTCTCCATATTGTGCTGACCTAACCCCACCTTTCACCATACAGCGCTGCCTCAACACTCCACATTCCCCATATCGTGCTGCCCCCACAACCCACTCGCTCGCTACTACCTACCCTTTGAGGGGGGCTGCTATCTTGGTGCTCGCCTCCCCCCCTCCATTTCCCCGTTCCTACCTACTTCCCTGGCCTGGTTTTATCTATTCTAGTGCTCCATCGATCCTCCCCCAGCCCTTCCTTTAACTTCTTGTGAGCCAAGGGAAGTACTGGGTGAGGTTTTATGTAGCACTAGAGCAGACAGGCCAGAGAAGAAGTAGGTAGGGACATCTTAAATGGGGAGGGGGGGGAGGGGAGACAAACACCAAGATAGCACCCCCCACCCCAGCAGTGCCCTAGGTGACGGCCTACCCCTCAGCCTGGTCCTGAGTGTGTGTAAGAGTGGGGCTCCTAGTAGATTAAAAAAAAAAAAATAGGTGATGGGATGAGAGCAGAATAACCTCCAAGTGGGATTTCTAGGGCAAACATTCTGCGCTACTTGTACAGGATGGAAAGAAAATAGGTTTCTGCATTCAGCCAGGGTTAAGGATTATCAAAATTAATAGACTAAGGCTACAAGGAGGATTGTAGATAAAAAGGAGTCAGAAGTAATCAGAGCTTCATGTTTCAAGCAGGGCATGTCAGGAGAGGCTGGAGCAGAGTGCAGAGCCTGTAGATTGGCAATACTTACTTTGTGTAATGAGATAAAAAGGTAAGAAAGATGGAAAAGAAGAGTTTGAGAGGATTCTCCTCTTTTCCGGGAGTATAATCTCCATCTGTTCTCGATGGAAACCATAAGATCTGTCACTCACATGGATAGTTTTTCACCCTTCTGCATTTCCCACCTGGAAATTACATATTCCATGCATTTGCACATTTTAGGTGCAGAGGAATACTCTTTTTACTCTCTGAACCCCTTCATTAGTGAGATGTATATAGGATACAGTTGTCTTGTTCAATTGCCCCTTTACTGCTTTTCTCAGGGCCATTAAAACTGCTTTTTACTTCCCTCAAGTTAAAGACCCCCACCCTGTGAGATATGCATTTGTGCCGTTGCCAGTTTTAGGAGCCAGACAAGTTGGCAGTAATTATCCACCAACTCCAGTCCAGTCTTTTATTTCCTGAAATGTTGATGCACTTGTTTGAAGACAATTTGTTTACTATACCTAGAGATGGATAGGGACAATTGTAAGATTTGGGGTTTGGTACTGTTTCCAGTAGGAAAGTCATCTTCCCTGATTGTCTCACCACTTGCCAGATTAAGATGGATGGTGGTTATCTGAAGGACAATTCTAAAAACTTCCATAAAAGGAAGGAACATTTTCATGGCTTGAGAAACCCCTGAACTTTGCAGATGTGTCTGAATGCGAATATAGTAATTTTGTTTATATCATGCATGATTAATGGCAGACAATGCATACAAGAAAGGGAACTAATAGCAACCAAATTGTCTAGGTACAGGATTACCTGGAATAATGTATAGTTATGTGGAAATTAAAATAGGAAAGTAATTAATTCACCCCCTTCTTCCAGGAGAATACATCTCTGAGAATAAGAACTAATGTCCCCTAGACATAACGGAGAAGCTGTTACAATAGGGTAGGAGTTGGCAAAGTGCGGCTATTTAGCCATCTTGTTGTGGCTCGGAGCGCACCTCCGAAGCCCCATCCATGACAACCTATGGTTCTTCTGATTGGCTATCAGCAGGTCATGTGGTCAGGAGAGTGCTCCTCCCTCCTCCAACAGCTCACAAAATTGTTGTCGCTGCTGGAAGCAAAATGGCTCCCTCTTCAAGAAAGTTTGCCAATCCCTGCTATAGGGTCTGCCAGTCTAAACCACTTTTTTATGGTGCAATAAATCAGTACCTTTGGATTATAGTGCTATTCAGGGCTGTGGAGTCCGAGTCCTTATAAAATGGACCAACTCCAAAAATCTATAATAAACTGGGTCCGGTTAGTTCAACACAGTATGTTCTGAATAGATCATTCAGTATGTTTTTGTTGAAATCTGTTTCTCCCCACTTACAGCATAGTGCATTACTTATTTCCAATTTATTAAAGTTTCTCATGATCTAAAGTTTTATCCCAATAAATATATTTTATGCACCGTGTATGTGGGAGTCTGAGGTTTAGCTTAACCAACTAGCCCTGACGCTATCTCATAGAACAGCTGGTACTATTATCTCACAGCCACCACGCTGGATCATTTCAACCCTGTTCAAGCACTTTTTAACATTATTTTTCATTCCACTGGACTTTTATTTCCATGATTTACTGTATACTTGGCTGGAAAAAAAAAATGTCAATATTGCTAAAGCTCAATATCAATACATATCGTTCATTTGAAACCAGCACAATTTGCAGTCCATTTCAAATCGATATCTTTTAGATGGGAAACTTTCCCACAGCTGCTAAATGACAGAACTTCATAGAAATTAATAGTGTGGGCGAGCTTTGAGGCAAGTGAACACTTTATACAAATTATACTTAATTGCTCAATGTTTGTAACATCATATCCTTAAACCATGTCAATAAGAGAGGATTGTCTGAGGCCTCTAGTCTAAGGCTCAATCAAAAAACAGGGAACAGCAAAGGAGAAAAATCATACTGCAACTATTCCAATCGTGTATCCAAGAGTCAGAAACTAAGGTGCTAGGTATACATTAGATCAGGGTTGGGCAATTAATTTTCCCATGGGGCCACACGAGAAATAAGAATGGCTTTAGAGGACCAGACTGCCCTCACAACACCCCCTCCCCCCACCATGCTGCCTTCTCCTTTCTACCCTTTGAAGGAGGGGGCGCTATCTTGTTGCTTGCCCTACTTCTCCCTGTTCCAGCTCCGCCTGATCTAGCGCTTTGCCTTAGCCTACAGCATTCCTCTCTCACAGGAATTTAAAAGCTTAAGGGATACACTCCTCCCCCCCCCATACAACCAGCTAATCTTACCATTTTATCAATTACTAGACTATTGTTGATAAGTCATTAAAGTAACACACACACACTTCCTTACTGAATCTGTTTCATTATTAGGGGGTATTGATGGATAAACACTGACGAGTTCTTGCTGCCATTATTGAATTGCTGCGTTCTCAGCATAATATTCCAGGGGACTTGACACAGATGGGGGTTTATTCACTAAGGTGCAAATTCAACTCTAAATTCTCAAACAGCAGATTCCCGTAGCAAATCCAACAATTTCCCCCAATGTAAAATGGCGACTGCGACAATTCTCCATAGTAAGGTCATGATTGCGACAATATTCTCATTATAAAGATGCAGCCTATTGCGACTGTCTTTAGCTGGCGAATTCACACCTTTACGCAACAATGCGGACTTTAATGAATAATCCCCCCGGAGTCTTTATATAACAATAGGGTTAATTAATTTCCACACTAATCCAATAAAACAATGCTGAATTAAGACTTTCAGCTCTAACCCATGTTTTTTAGTCCTATACATTTTGCTCATGTTAAAAGGCTATTATATATCTTAAGAAAGCTCCGCGGAAGGAGCGCAACGTACGTCAGTAATTAAGCATACCAGGAGGGTAATTTACTAATTCACCTCCCTATAGCTGAATGCTTTGTGGTAACTCCATTTATAAGATTAGGTTTGCCTTTGGGTTATTAAATTGTCTAAACTTTTTATTCAATACTAATAAGTTACATTTTTACTTATTCTCCTCACATTCTCCTTTACTTATTCACCACACACTTGATAAGAGTGCAGGTGCCCTCCTTTTTTTCCACTCATCTAAGACTGTGAACTTCATAGAACATGTCTGGGGAAGTTGCATAAAATAATATATTTCCTTATTTCTACTCCTGTAGAAGTCTCTAATATGTATACAGTATATTCCTTTAGATCATCTTCTATAGAGAATGGAACCACTGACAAGCATCACTCTTCTTCAGCTTCAACTGTAAGCATCAACTTACAGCTTCCATCCCCCACTACAACAACACACCAGGGCCAAATGGTGTTTGCACTGGCTCTGAACTGAATGAAAACAACTAAACCTCTTAAGCTTCTTGGGGCCTAGATCTTTGTAAGATGCACTTACCTGAACATGTATGTACACCAGGACACGTAGGACAGAAATAAAAGAGCTGGTGTATTTAAGGAAGTTGAAGTCGCTAAACTATCCCCCTTTCAGACAACAGGATCTCCCTTTTCCATACTGAAACCAAGAGCTCAGTGCCACAGCTACAGGGGAATTTGGACCACAAGCCGCTCTTTGTTTCATGTTCACGATACAAACTGTACAATTCTACACAACAACTGTAGTTCTGCCCTCGCCGCAGGTAATTACAAGCAGAGTACAAAGCTATTGCTTTTCTTCAGGAACAATCATGGATTTCATAGTTAATATTTTGGCTCATCCTGCTGCTTGATGATCCGCTTCCTCTCACTGACATTATACGAGTTTCTATGCACGAGATCTCCAGCCATAAGTCAAATAATGCTATAAGTAGTCCTCTCACAAACACACACTCACCTCTATTACCAACAGACACAGCACAGGATGAAAATACAATGTTTCTCTTCTTTAATGAGTCAGCTAATAAATGGAAGCAGTTTTACACAATGGCGTTAATGTTGTAGTGGCAGTCTGAGAGCACAAACTCTTCTCTGACTTTTAACCACATCTCTCCTCATACAGAGCAAGCTGGCATTGGTCATCCATTGGCAGTAAAGTGGTTAACAAGGCTTGGGTACAGTGCTGCAAACTGTCAGGTTACCATGGATGGGCAAAGCTGCTTTTTTTGGGGGGGTGGAGGGAAATACAGTACATTGAAGGGTTACTACAAACAACCCAATGAAACACCCAGATCTTGCAAGCCAGATGTAAACAACCATCTCCCAGCATTCTCGAGCACAAAGCTTTCTAATTGTGAGAGTGACGTTTACAACTGTGAACAATTGACTATCTTGACAAAATGAAAATACACTACAGCACTTCCTTCTGGGAATTTAGGGGGTTATTCACTAAGGTGAGAAATCGACTGTCGAATTCACAAACAGCGGATTCCCATAGGAAATCCGCTACAATTTCCCCATTGTAAAGTCACAACAATTTTTTTAAAGTTAACATTGTGACAATTTTCCCATAATAAAGCCGCGACTGCGACAATATTATAAAGCCGCGACTGCGACAGTAGCAGCCTATTGAGACTGTCTTTATCTGGCGAATTCGCACCTACACGCAACATTTCGGACATTAGTGAATAACCCCCTTAGTTCATATCTAATCAATAAAAATCACAGCACATTTATTACACTGGTCTTTAGAGTACAGAAATGGCTGTAAGTCACTGTATCTGCTACCAAGCACCAGAACAATTACTGACCCAAAGAAAATGTTCAAGTAACCATCAAGCCCAATGCATTACAATCCATGGATCAAAACTTAAATCTTTGTTTTCATTTGCCAGAAATATAATTAAGAAAACTCTGGTGTTCCTGATAGTTAAGATGTGAAAGTGAACCAGGACCATTGTGGACTCCAGACACAACCATTCCTTAACGCAGTTCTCTGCACTGAGTCTCCCCCCCTGAATGCCCTCTTACTGCCCAATATACACCCACTGGTTCTGAAACCCTTTACTCATCTTGTGCTTAACACATATTACAACAAATAAACTAATTCTATTTTTTTCATCTTGCACCTTTTTATTTATTTTTAAAAACAATTGCACAGCAACCTACCCATTTACCACTTCTGCGGCGATTCTTGGATAAGAAAAGTCTCATACATTTAGAATAAAAATCTGTGAAATCTGATCAGACTCCCCCCTGACCTGGAGTAACGTAAAAATAAAATGATTTTAACCAAAGAGATTACTACGGTAAAGAAGCACCCTAATTACCCACTTGCCTCGCTGTATCATAAAGATGGGTGTACTCCGCTATGTTAACCAGTTTACTGCCAAACAGGACCATAACATGTAGCAGGAGCTGTGACTACCTAATGCTTTACATTTCATTATCCTACAGATTAACACATACAGAAAAATAACAGGGGATTCTATAGATTGTCCCAAAACACTTGAAATGAAATCTGGCCTATACAGATATACCGGTATGTACAGAATTTTCACAGAAAATTCCCTTTTTAAAAAATCCTATTTACAGATGAAGACCAGGGTGAAACTGACAGAGAGGTAGGTAGACCTGATAAAGCTTTCAGACAAAGCGCTTCATTTGTTTGCTCTGAAACACTTTCACGTTGTCTGAATAACTATATATATATATATATATATATATATATATATACATATGCATACATATACATACATACATACACACATACATACATATGAAAAAACTTAGTAGCAAAATATGGCATATTTGTGTGTTTCTATTGATTTTCTTGCACAATGGATGTTAAACCATAAAGGACAGGGAATCAGTGGTTTGACATTTCAATTAAACAAAAGTATTTTTATGAAAACTTGTGTTTTATAATTTAAAGCAGTTTGGTTAAAAAAAATTGCTTTCTACAAAATTCAGTCAAAAAAAAAAAAAAAAAAAGTTTCACAAGAAGAATAAAGGTGACCGTGAGATTAAAAATAAAACTAAAGAGGGGGAACAAATGCATATTAAATTATTCCTTTTTCAATAGGATTCGGAAATCTATAATAAAGGAGCAAATATCTCATCAAACCAGCGGGCCAATCTGAAGGAGTATGTGTTCAGCATCTTAGGTCAACTCCTCTTCTAAAGGAGGTTGCATTTATCCTTTGTCTGTTCATGCTGTGACATCAGTGGTAGGCATCTCCCTATGAGGTGACTGGGCATGCATCATGTGACGGCAAAAGTCAGCCCCACCTGTGCCATGAAGAAGGCACCCCTGCTGAAGTAAGGCAGTGTGTTCCTGCATCTTCTGGCCAGCAGGATTAGGAGTAGAACAGTTGTGTCCCTCTGCCAATAGCCCTGTTTGTACCGAGTGAAAGGTGAGTTCTTGCGTAGGATCCATTAAGAGGGAATGTAATAGATAGAACTTTTATCTTATATAAAAAAATATTAGTAGTCTTAATATGCAGAATGCTTCTTTTGAATGAAAAGTCAGCATCCTCTGTAATGTTCAAGATAATTGATTTAAATAGCAGCTAAGTCGCAGAGAGCAGAGCGACTTTTTCTTGTATTGTCTGTATATTTTATATATTTTATAATTCCCAAAATAAGTTTGTTCTCCTTGATCACAGTGTCCTGTTTAAGGGAATTCCTAGGAGACAGCAAGTCGAGCATTACAGATCCACAAAGGGAATTTGGTTATTCTTACAATCCTCTCATTCCACAGCAAATCCACAGGTCTCTTCGATGGCCGTTAACAGTTTCTCGTGAAGCTTTTCATAATTTTCATAAGGTGGGATGTCTATACGGTTAAAGCTGAGAAAGAAAAAGATAGTTACTACTGACCCTTTACAGGTATCAGGCGCTCTAAACAAGGAGACAACATGAGGTTTAGGCTGTGACCAATAGCAACAAAGCACCAGGTTTAGACTTACCCTTAATTTAAATCATCCTCTCTTATAAACTAAAACTACACTGATAACAAATGCTGCTTAAAAAAAGTCTAACGCTGAAATTACAGACAAGAAAGCACCATGGCGGCCTATCCCAGTCATTAAAGCTTAGCCTAAACGGTAGCATTCTAGGCTACAGTGGTGACACTTTACTGCCGCTATTAGGAATCATCAGGAAGCAAGTGTTTAATGGGAAAGGTCGGTACAAGACATTTCCAATCAATCTTTATTTTGCATTTTGGGCACATGCAAGATTACTCATCTTTCATTCTGCGGAGTTTTATAAAAGTCAGTCTGGCTGACCATCATTCCAACTGCTTGTGTGCAAGCACATTACATTGTTCCCTATGTAAATTGTAAAAATACTTAACATGCGGCAACTTTTCCTTTGTCAGCTGGAATCATATGTAGTTATGTGACGAAAGTTTAAATTCACTTCCTATGAAATCACATCCTACTAATCCCAGAAACATATCAGTAAATTTGCATGATGCGATCCATTCTTTGTATTGCTATTGTTGTGCCTCTGGAGTCCAGATTTTAGACTCACAATGAAGAGAAATTATTTCGTGTGAATGAAACCTTACTACTGGCCTGTGATTGAATGACATTCTAGTTAGGGGTAACAATGCAGGAAGAAGCCACTGATTATAAACACAGAATGCACCATGGGAATAGTGAGAACAATTGCAGCTATCTGAATCACAGCTTTCACTGGGGCATTGACTAACAGAAGCATATCCCGTACTCAGTATATTCATTCACACCGACTCTTACCAAGTATGTGCCTTGGGCAAGTTATTCGTGCTGGCATCAATCTGGTGAATAGTGAAAAGTCTTGGTCCGGCCGCACCTGCAGTTTTAGTGAAATAAAATGGAAGAGAGACTAGAAGGTTACCATAAACAAAAAGAGAAATATCTGTGTTTTCTAAGATAGACATTAGTGACAAATCTAGTTTATACAGATGGAAACATTGCAGTCACTAGGCCTAGGCTTGCCAACAGGGTAATGCCAAAAACAACAGCTGGCACAGTCATGTGCTCACAAGTAATTGTATATTTCTGGCACTAATTTCTGTCAGACAATGCGGCCTTAGGAACCTTGGTGTAATGTCCCCTAGCAGATAAAATATATAGAATTTATACATGTATACATAGTAATCTATGTGCGTGCATGTGCACTGTTCAATGCTGAGCTCTTTCCTGCCAAAGCTAACAGGAAATACCATTACAGCCGGTCTGTGTGAGCATTCATGGCCCTGCACACTATAGAATGCTGACAGCAGGATTTACACACCCAGCTGAGGTCACTAGCAAACCCTGCCCTTTAACCCAATAGCATCCAGGAGTTACAACTTCACGCCTTTACTCCACCTTTCCTGTCCCACATCCATACTTATTACAATGCAATGAAATCGGGGTCTCTGCATGCATAAGAGACAAATGCACACAAGTATGAGCAATACTCTAAAAGGAATGGATTTTACAGAATCAACAAGAGTTTGCAAATGGACAAAATGTAAGAATACATTGTAAGCCCTACAGGAGTAAACAATAGTCAGTGACAGATAACCCTCCATTATCCACCCACTGATAGACAGTGACAGATATATCTCCGTTATCCACCCACTGATAGACAGTGACCGATATCCCTCCGTTATCCACCCACTGATAGACAGTGACAGATATCCCTCCGTTATCCACCCACTGATAGACAGTGACAGATATCTCTCCGTTATCCACCCACTGAT
>WMED01025226.1:0-11063 GCA_019650415.1 Pipa parva | reverse complement strand
CAGCTTGGTGCTTTCCTTATTGGGACAGGCTTGCCATTATACACAGTACTTTTGGTAAAGCTCACATGCACTGCAATTTAAAGCCAAAGGAGCCATTTAAAAGAAAAAAAAAAGCTGACTAAAAGAGAAGTATTTCACAGCCACAAAAACATCAGATGAGCCAGGGAGGAAGAAAAAAATCATAATTTTCAATTCACATCAAAACCACTTCACCATGACAATTTGTCCAAGCAGATGTTAATCAAAAACCCACCCCAGCCCTTTTATAACTAGATACCATCAATTACTAACCTTAATTGAAATCACAGTGCTCCAGTCTGGCTGCCAGCATTTTCAGAGGAATGATGCATTAAGATATTTACAGTAAAGTAAACAATGCATAGTTGCAATGAGATGGAAAATTTTCAGCTAATGGTGTTTGTCAATCCTTTTGTCAATTCTTCTTTTTCTATTTTTTTCTGTCTTGCCACAGATGTTTTCTTAGCTGCTTGACAAAAACAGGAATCAACTAGCAGAGAAGAAAGACTTTCTCTCCCCCAGGAAAAAAAGAGTACAAAGCCAAGCCTGTACACAGCAGATGCAAAAGAAAGTCCATCTGCTACCAGCTCACAACACCACATGGAGTTTTAAGATTTTATACTGTAGGTAGCCTGGCAGTGTTTGTGTAGACACCATCAGAATAAAAGGAGGGGGAATCCTAGCCTCAAAGTGTCAGTTTAAAAACTACAGTTACCACTCTACCAAAACTAGCTCGCTAGATCCAGTAATCAAAGACTTATTTGCAATGTATTTTTGTTTTGTTTTTTTTTCATGTTGCAAGAACTGGCTTAGCTTTCTACAAGTTACACCCTAGGCAGACATTGGGCTTTTTACTCTTATGGCCAAGAGAACTTGAAGTTACAGCTTCAGGCATCACACTAACACAAGTGGACAAACTTTATCAGCACAACTTATATACATACTGTACGCCACAATTAATGATAAAAGCAATGGAAACTTGATATGGATAATGTTATAAAACAACTTTACGCAGTTTTTTTTTTTTTTTAAAAAAACAGCAACCTTTGTCTCCTCATTTTCACACCGATTGCCATGGTAAAATCGGGAGAGGAATAAAGCATAGAGTGCTTGTAATAACTACTTTTGAATGTACTTTTTTTAAAAGACATTTTGGATGATAAAATATCACTTTTTTTTCTTCTTCTTCCTTTATCATCACCTCAGGCTTAGTTTTTCCACTTTTGACAATATTCGCAGAAAGAAAAAAATACTCTTGTTATACGTGAGCTGTATTTCATCATTTGGTTAAATGGAATTTTAGTCACGTGGACCCAAATAGTAAAAAAAAGAAAAAAAAAATTAGCATTGGGATATAATTTCGTGGTTAATGATTGACTTACAAAGTGCCCATTCGTGGGTAATACGTATAACTTGCCTATTAAGTATCAATAATGCTTGTTTTACACAGAGATGTAAACCAGAATGTAATCACTTATAAAAAAACCGAGAAGCCTAATTATAGAAACAATTTAATGCACACACTCAATACTATGATTAGGAGTTATTATATTCACAATACATGCATATTTCTTCTTCATCCTTTTTTCGCCTTTTTTTATATTGTTCCCAACTGTCCACAGTTTCACAGTGCTTACACATTTGAAAGAAACTGTGAATAATGTATATAATGACACAAATGACTTTATGTACTCCAGAGGAAATAAATGATAGTTTCCATTATCACATCAGTCAAGTTATATTTTCACATAAATGTGTTTACATTTGCCAAAATGATAGCATAATATGTTATTCTGCATCATTCCACAAATCAGTGTTCTCATAATTAACACAATATTTCACAAACACATATTCTTTTCATATATGCCAGTGCCAGTAAAATGATGTTTCTGACAGTAAAAAGTAATGCTATAAATATGTAAATTATGTTTTTTAAGTAAAATATTTGCATCTCCTTTCCTCCTCCGGGCTTTTGAACTTCCAAGGTCAACAAGGACAAACAATACCACTAGTGTCTCTTTGCAAAAAAGCTGGGTTTGCTGTCTGCAAGCAATGGTATCATTTCCATAGCAACCTCCTAACTATTAATTTTCAATTAAAGCAGACACAAAGCGGACAGCCTGAGGCTGGCAGACAGTGTCAAGAGCCCATCTCTGTAGGCAACAGTTTCACACAGTTATCAAGCGAATAAGGTGCCTCTTCCACAAAGCTGTATCAGAAGAACATCAAGTTTGGCTGTTTAAATTGACATTAACCTTCATTTTGGGCCCAAATTATTAGATCCAGGTTACACTAACATTCTTTTTGATAAATGGTTAAAAAGTAACCACGATGTGTATTAATAACCCTTGTAGTGACAATGTAATCAGAGTGTGATTACTAAGTTTTGCATATAGAATATTATCTATTACTGTGGTTGTACATTAAATCTGGCAGAGTGTCTAATGATTTGTCTTTATTTCCATATCATTTCCAGATTTCCCATAAGCTTTATAATGCAAATTACCTTGATTGAATATTAATGACAGCTATTTAGAAATTTGATATATGATAACATTGCAACACAAAGATTTCTATATGCAGGCATTATTTAAGGGTATTTACCATCTAAACTATTCTTCTGTAGTGTTAGGAACCAGTATACTACGATACACTATAATAACAGGGCTGTGGCATGCCCTCTTGCTTAGAGTTTTTTTGTTTTTTTGTTTTTGGACAGAAGATATTCATTTTATTACAATAAAAAAAGAAATCATTTAATTTGGAATAATTAAAATAAAGCAAGTTCGTTTTGAGAATAACGTGCAATTTGAAAGATCCAGATGAAAAAAAATTGACAGGTTTTGTGTCCAGCGGTAACAAGTTACTAAACGCAATGTTTTGAGTGTTTGTGGAAATTAACAATCTGAAATGTATCAACAAGAACAACAGTTCATTGAGGTAGTAATTAATAGTTACCAATCAGTAGTTAGAATTCGCTATAACAAGGGAACTAGAATAATTAAAATCAACCTTTTGACTGGTTGCTATGGGTTATTAAACTTTACTAAATGATTGCTCTTGTTAACAAATTGCCCTGCAAATCACTTAAAGCAACTCAGATCATGGTGATCAGTCATATGTACATTTAAGTTGCATTGTCATTTTAAAATAAGCCCAAAATATTAAGAAACTACAATTACAGCTACAATTACAACTACTAAAGACAAGAGTAGACCAACTCTGGCAACCCAGGGACTGAAAAGCAATATTTCAGCAATCGCTCATTTTAACTTTTGACATAGTGTTTATTGACAAATTATGACACTAGTCTGATTAGATTATTATTTCATACCAGAGTTATCATGACATTATCAATAGTGTCCAGTCAAGGTCTACATTTTTAAATACATTGTAAGGAACTGGTTATAGGACCTTAAAACGCAATAGCAGCATAGTATAGTATACTATATCCTCATACACTTTACAGTGTCTATTCCCTGGAAGCTGGTTAAGATATCACAGACCACTTAAGGAGAGGACCTCAGGTCGTTAGCCTATTTTATTGGGCAGATGGGATGTGATATGGAATTGCACCAAATCTGCTTAATAAAATGTACCTTACACCCTCTGGTTGAGCAGACTAAGACTTGCTTTTTCTTACAGAACCATAAAATCCATAAGATTATAACTCAGTTATACTAAAACATAATTCAGTGAACAATTACAGTAACTGAATTTTTTTGTTAGTCAAACTGTACCATAAATTAATCAGCAGTAAAAGTTCTGCTGGCTGAGCATGTGCCTTTTGGGTATCACTACTTTATCTCAAAAATGAATGACCATTTTCTACCCTATTTCACTTGATTATTAATATCACATACATTTTTTGCAAATCTATGTATTGTGAGATTTTGTAAAACAAACACAAGCAACACTAAACATGTTAATAATGTGACAGAACAGCAAGATCAGCAAGTTGTCGCTTCACAATGATAAAGCATTCATTTGCTGCAGGTGAGAAAGTTATGTTTGACATGTTTATTGTTGCTGTAAATCACTGAGATGTCTTTTCAGCGGAAATACCTTGAGCATACATTACCCCCTCCCATAATTATGCAAGCATTTTTTTTTTCATTTTTTGAAAATGAGCAAAAATTCCATCTAAAAGGTAAAGGAAAAAAATTTGACATTTATGTAAGTTCACCAATTAAACACCAAATTGACACAGTTTGTGGAGTTCAGTCGTTTTTGTTTTTTTTTCTATAATATTTCTAGGTTTTCTTAAAATAACTCATATTTGTACATGGTCAAATGTTACAAGAAAATTTTAAAAAACAATATATTTTGTCTGCATTTTTTTACATTTACTATACATTCTGTTTCCAACATTTCAAGGAGAGGCGTTCAAACAGTGTAATACATTTATTCAAATTGTTTTCCCTCTGTCCTTTCATTTCTCATTCACCAGCATTCAGTTATTTCAGATCTCCCAAGTCCTTTTTTTGCTTTTCTTTCACATTCCCTTCCTTCCCTTATACCCTCATAGCTTCCTTTCATTTTCACTTCCAAATTATGGTCTCTAAACTTCCCAACCCCAACCCCTTCTAATATAAAAACTCAATTTTTCATTCCACAGTCTTCTCTTTAAGTTTTGCTCTGCGTTAACTTTTCCTTTGTATGTTGAAGTTGTTAATAAATCCTATTTGAAGATACATCATATGTTTAATTATTTATGTATGCATCTATCTATTTTATTTATTTTTAATTACTTTTGTTTGCAAGGATTTCCTTAATGCACCAAGGCAGTTTTTGTATTAGAAGTTGAGCTATGTCCTCTCTACTCTCTGGGTTCAACAGTGAAAAGAAAAATATATAAAACTCATGTTGCTAAACTTAAGGGATCTCCTGTAATTTCTAATCTTTTCATGCACAGTAGAAATAGAATTTGTATGTCATACACAGTAGTACTATAATTTGCTTCAAAATAGAAAATACAGCAAGCCAACTGGACTGCTGTGATGCATGCACCTTTCCTTAGCATGTCCTGTCCTCCAAAAGAATTAGCAAAATGTCAAAAAATATGAGCACAAGGTGCTATAATGTGAACTTGACATGGTCAGAATATATTCAGCCATTACATTTTTGGGGCTAATTGCCCTTTTTCAAATATGCACAAGTATGATATAGCAAAGATATTTAAACCCTTTGAGGTACTTGGTCCAAAAACTCCACCAATGAGAGTCCAATGTGGGAGGAAGGACTTCCTCTTGGAAAGACCTCCCTGTCCAGAGAGAGCCCAATAGTTCATGTTTACTGGGGCTGCCAAGCTGAGCCTACAAAAATGGGTAAGCCAAAACCTGCATATGGTGTAACCCAAGGAAAATATGACAAAAACAAATGCAATAAACAGTTACAAAAAGGCAATGTAATAATAGATGTAGTAGGGAAATGAATTTCCTTAAGCTGCTAACATTAAAAGTAAAATTACCTCTTCCTTGTATGGAGAATATACTGTACAAGGCAGCAAAAATCTGTAAGAAAAGAAAAATTAGAGGAGATCATAAAAATGGTTTAATAAACCAATAGTCTTTAGGGCCAAAGTGTTCCATGCAGTTTCATTCTCTAAACCAAATATCTTATGTTTGATTTAGCAGAGTTTTAAGATCCCCACCTATAGATGATAATTGTACTACTTCTAAAACCTGCCAAGCAAGTTGTGTAACCCAATACCTCAAGATGTAAAAAAGGTCTGGACTCAGTGGTATCCATGGCAGGCTTGACCTTGTAGTTCCTGATATTCCACTTATGTTCTCTTAGGTCTGGTAGTCTAGCCTACATAGAATGGAAGGGGCATTCCAATAGATATTCAACATTCTGGATGAGTCTGGTGGCACAGCACTTAAGGTTTATAGCATGGCACTGAGTGGAAAGATAAACACCAACCCCTTGTACACAGCTTATGCATATGAAAGCATCTAATTTTTTTCTTTCCCTAAATATGTTACCTCTAGATTTATGAGGATTCACTTTTCTAGAGTACAGAATATCCCTAAACATCCTGCCTCACTGGTTGCTATATAGGTGGAGATTTTTTAATAGTTTACCAAAATCCTTATCTTGTGCAAGGATAGGCCAAAATCTTTTTATTATCTGTTCTATGCATTACAAATTGCATTTGGAAATAAGGGGAAGAACATCAGCATCTTTTGCATTAATATACATAATGTAAGGGACTAGTGAAATGTTGGGGGAGCAAGTAGTGTATTTTAGCCAGTGAAACCTGTAAGTATAGCAATAAACTGTCCATTTAACACCCAAGCAGACAGTTAGACAAAGTTTTCTTTGAGCACAATTCATGTGACATTTAATATTGAGAAAAAGTCAGAACAAAATAACCAGCTGTTTTATTCACAACACTGGTACCAGTGCTTTGGTCACCTCTTGGCAGCATCTGATAAGGCTTTGATAAGGCTATGTTCCTGTGAAGAGATTTATCCAGCAGCAGCCTTTTGTCTCTCTGCACAGGAACACAGCAGTACATCATAGGACCCCAGCAGTAACAAAGGGAATAGGGAAGCCTTAGCCCTGACCTCAGAACCCTGACTGAGAGCAGGATGTCCACATCACTGTCTGGGGCTACCCCTTCACTCACTTCTGTCATGCCTTTGCGCTGTCATTATCCTAGCTTTTACACTGGCACACAATACTGTGCACCCTATAAAAGCAACTACCCTACTGTTTAATTCTAAGCTAAGGTCAGTCTTCTTCTGCAGGATTCCCTGATGTAACATCCCCCTAGGGCCATCTACCCCAGTAATGTCCTTATTTCTTTTAGGACCACAGCTGTGTCAATAGTTCTGCATAACAAATTTTTCTCTCGGGTATACCTAGAGCAGAGGTGGGCAATTAATTTTCCTATGGGGCCATATGAGAGGGCCAGACTTCCCCCACAACATCCCTTCCCACACTGTGCTTTCAACTTCCTGTGATAGGAACGCTGTAGCACTAAGGATCTGGGACAAGGAAGAGGAAGGGACAAGTACGAGGGGGTTGAGCATGGCTGCCTACCACACGGCTCAGCCCTGTCACCTGACGTTGGCAGAAGGGCGAGGCCAAAGATGTCCATGAGCCATAGTTTGCCCACCCCTGACCTAGAGGTCTCCATTCCCCAAGATACCCTTGAACACACAGGATTCTCTCTTTCGCAGGGTGGATCCTCCCTTCCTACAGGCTAGGTAAGAGTGAACACTTTTACTAAGAGGCACGTATACATACATATAAAACTCCTTTATACTAAGCCAATTGCTGACACAAATAGTTAAAAAAAGTTTAGGAAGAAATAATACTTGCCATTTGTTTCACTGTTTAGTTCTAAAGAGAGCTGATATGTTCCTCCCCCGCTCCCCCTCTCTTTTCTCTTCTGGAAGATAGGCAACATGAGAAGAAAAAGTTTCCTGACTGCTATTGGTTAAGCAGTGTGCTGACCTTTTGGCTTCATAAATTAAGCTTTGAATGCAGGAGATTACAGAGGGAAAGCTTATTTGTGCATAGACGTTAGTAGTAAATAGGGCAAATGTCTAGGGGGAGGGTACCTTTTCATGGAAAACTGGCCAGTACACATCACACACATTTCCTGGTGTGGAAGTTTATCAATGCTGCAAACTCAATTATTCTGCGTCACATGAAACAACTACTGTGGTGAAATGCTTCTCACTAAGGTATAGTACTGCATATGTAAAGATCTAATCTGACTATAGTTCCCTTTTAACAACAAGTTTCTCCAGTCATAACATCTTGACCCTTTCCTCTTTACAATGAATATTTTTTATTCTATATCCTAAGTATAAAGCATGCTTATCAAGTAGAGTCATTTCCTAACAAAACGTACTATTATTATATCTGACAAAATGAACACGCCACATGTATATTTAAAGGGGATGTTCACTGAATATGTAAAGATGTAATCTGACTATAGTTCCCCTTTTATTAGTATATCTGGGTCTCTTGAGACACAGGTTAGATTTCTGTATTAACTCTTCCGAAACTGGCTGCTGCTTTCTCTATATTATATGCTGCTCCAGTGTGCTGCACACGTTATACAGAATAATAAATACATACCATACAGTATATCACATATTACAACCATTTCACATTACAACATTTTATACAAAATTAGTGACATTTTATCTTAGTATGTTGCACTATGATCTGCTTTTATAACACCACTCCAGAAACCTGTTGGACACATTAAAGGCTGCTGTCTCAATTACGCTAGGTTCACACTAACGTATGATGCGCAATTCATAATACGCTTGTGTGAAAAAAAATAAAATAAAATGCTCCTGCATATTCTTCTATTGTACTTACCAGTGATAGTCTGAACGCTCCTTCAGAGTTCACAGCTCTTCCTATCTGGCTGCATTTTGTGCGTGGTGTATCATACACCAGCCAAAATGCGACAGCCAGCATTCTGGAACTCAGTAAGTACATAGGATTTCATTGAGCCGTTTTTTTTTTTCACACTAGCGTGTGATGCGCTGTGCATCATATGCTAGTGTGAACCTATCCTAAGGGTGTAAGAGGAGACGATATGTCATTCTCATAAAAAATGTCCCTTAGGTGTACCTCTGACTACATGGAGATTGTGATCATGTAGGATATTGTTTTAAAAATAGTAATAATATTACTGTCTATGAAACTTAATTTTACATCCAAAAAGCTTTATGTATCTTAAAGTATCTTGCTTAATGTATCTTGACTATACTCGTAGAGTAACTTAATGTTGAGATACATATTATTAGCTTCATCCACCATAGAGATAAAAGCTGGGACATGACCATATTATAAGGATATCTTCCACATACCACATATATCTAACAAGAATAGAATTAGCATGTAATTTGTTAATCTGTAGTTTAGATCCCTACAAACAACTAATTCTGAGATCATTACTAAGATTTAGATCTTGAAACTACCAGAACCCCACTTTTATGTTAAAAAAAATCATTTTGAGGCCTCATCTTTTCCAAGAGCCACTTTTACAGGTGTGTTACAAATTTTCAGCTTTTTGTATGCTGGTTGTGATCTTTCTGTGCTATTAAGCCATTAAGCTTTTATATAGTGTGAGGTTATGATCTGGCTCCTGGGCAGAAGATGAAGAAACTCAACATCTGATTCCAAAAATCCCTCCTGATCAAGTTGTAGCTGTTGTGTCCGTGTACATCCACATCCCATCCTGTCCTCCTGAGAAACTTGTTGTTCCTCCCCAGTCAGGGCTATACTATCTTTGGCTCTTGATGCCCTGTTTGATGGCGTTCCAGGTGTCATGTGCACTACTAATTTGGTCACCTGTAAAAATACTGGTGGCCTCTCTTCACAAAAATAGTACTTTGTATGCTAAATAAAGTTCACCACAACAGCCCTTATGACTGCCTAAACCCATACCAATACCCTCAGTGCCTTGGCAAGGCTTAGTCATGGATCATTTTTCTATGTTGGACCATCTTGTCCCACTAAAGAAATTAGATTTGGCTCATGTCCTATCCTAATTTTTTTTCCATGGCCTGTTTTCTCTCACCCCTTCCACCCCTTTATTTGAATACAATAACATCAACCAAAGTTTGTATTCAGTATTGTCAAAACTAATGGTTTTGGCTTTTCAGATCCTATCAGCCTTAACAAAGGCAAGTCTAGCGCAAAAAACAAGCTCGGATAAAAAGAGATGAACCTTACACTGAACCTAAAAGCTGCTTCTTTCCAAAAAATATGTCTATTCCTAATACATTTCATGTATCCATTTTAAAACCTGTGGTTAAGAACACCTTTTCCTTCTCCACTTTGTCCAGTTGTGGTTAATGGGACTCAAGAGAATGAAGCCCAGGAGATTATTTATTTTTGTGGATCAGGAGGATAATTTCAAGTTTTAGTTCATTGGAAGGGCCCTGAAGAGCATTCCTGGGTCAATATCAACAATATTCACGTTAATCGTTTTCTTAGGCACTTTCATCAAAAGAGAAAAAGAGAAAGAATTATACTGTGGGTGAAAAAAGCAAAACTTGCAGTTGTAAACAGTATTAAAAATGCTAAATTATTTCCAAATTCATAGAAACCCTTTACTAAGAAAAGAAAAAGAGAGAGAAGGGTGTGCAAGAAGGGAGTAAATGTAATGGTGAGGTTACTTTATTAGGTTACTTTATTAGGTTAATACCATATTTTCCTGACTATAAGGTGCACTGGACTATAAGGCGCACTTTCTATGAGCACCTTTTAAGTAATCTTGGTTCATATACAAGGCGCACCGGACTATAAAGCGCAGCACATTACCAGTAAATAAACCATAGCTCAGACCGCAAGTCAAATTTAATTCAATTTACGTCGGGTTCATATATGAGGCACACAAGACTATAAGGTGCACTTTCTATTTCTGAGAAATTCTCAGAATTTTAAGTGCGCCTTATAGTCCGTAAAATACGGTAGTTAAAGTGGTATGCACCTTGTAATTCCAAGATTATTAAAGATAAGTATTTTTCCAATTAACATAGTAACAGTTTATAAGGCTGAAAAAATGCACAAGTTCATCCAGTTCAGCTTATCATCCAGCAATATTGTAGTATTGATCCAGATAAAGGCAAAAAGCCCATGAGGGAAGAACCATTTATCCTCATCTTATGGAAAAAATTCCTTTCTGATTCCAAAAATGGCAATCACATTAATTCAGGCACTAGATTAATGCCCAATACTAAGATAAGTTAAGATCAAGTCTTCAAGTCTCCTGATTTGAACAGGTTAATGGCTGTTTCTCTCAGGCATTACCAATCCCGATGGAAAGGAGGTTGCATCTTTAACTGGAGAGCTCTGCTTCTCCTACAACTACTGGTGCCTGTACTGCTTCCTGTCTGATGTTTCAACAAGGAGAGGTTGCTTCTGTTTAAAAATGTATCAGGACAATACCCATCAGAGCCGGCTCTGGCCCTATAGGTGCCCTAGGCGCCCCCCTCCCCTGGCGCCCTCCCCATCCCACGCCGCCCAAGTACCTGGCGCCCCCCATACCGCGCCGCCCCCCG
>WMED01025225.1:0-11063 GCA_019650415.1 Pipa parva | reverse complement strand
AGTGGTTTTCTTCTTGGAACTCTGCCATGCAGGCTATTTTTGCACAGTATTTTTCTGATGGTGGAGGCATGAACGCTGATCTTAATTGAGGAAAGTGAGGCCTGCAGTTCTTTGGACGTTGTTGTGGGGTCTTTTGTGACCTCTTGGATGAGTCGTCACTGCGCTCTTGGGGTAATTTTGGGCAGCCGGCCACTCCTGGGAAGGTTCACCACTGTTCCATGTCTTCGCCATTTGTGGATAATGACTCTCACTGTGGTTCGCTGGATTCCCAAAGCTTTGGAAATGGCTTTATAACCCTTTCTAGACTGATAGATCTCAATTACTTTCTTTCTCAATTGTTGCAGAATTTCTTTGGATCTCGGCATGATGTGTAACTTTTAAGGATCTTTTTGTGGACTTTACTGTGTCAGGCAGCTCCTATTTAAGTGATGTCTTGATTGAGAACAGGTGTGGCAATAATCAGGTCTGGGTGTGGCTAGAGAAATTGAACTCTGGTGTTATAGTTATAGTATGTTTTAACAAGGGGGGCAATTACTTTTTCACACAGGGCCATGATGGTTTGGATTTTTTTCTCCTTTAATAATAAACACCTTCATTTACAAATTGCATTTTGTGCTTACTTGTGTTGTCCTTGACTATTGTTTAAATTGGTTTGATGTTCTGAAACACTTAAGTGTGACAAACATGCAAAAAAATAGGAAATGAGGAAGGGGGCAAACACTTTTTCACACGACTGTATATGATAAGCATAAATAACTATGGAAAAAATAAAATATAAATATTGCGAGTGCTCCATAAGGTAGGATTTTAGTTTGGTTTTAAAAGTGCAGAGGGAATGTTCCTGACGAAGATAAAGGGGTATAGAATTCCAGATGTGGGGGGCAGAGAGAGAAAAGGGTTTAAGATGAGTAAGGGTAGCATTGGTGTGTGGCATGCAAAGGTGGTTGCTTTTGGAGGAGCGCAGTTGAATGCCCGAGATATGCAGTACTCAAGTCAGGAAAGATATATTGAATGTTGATATAAGCTAGTGGTGTTGAGCCTTTTTGGCAGCAAGTGCTGATTGATGATGTCACTCATCAGCACCTTCCCCTGCAGTGCAGGCACCGATGGGTGACGTCATCACGCCTTTGTCGGGGAAGACAGCTATCTGCAGCTCCAACAGGAGATCCAACAAGCGAGCACTCCTTCAGTGTATATAGGCTATGGATCTGAAAACTGTGTGGTCGGGTCTGCGGCCTATACTAAAGGCACACTCGCTCACTGGGATAGCTGTTAGAGCAGCGGTAGCAATGGTGCACATGCCCACAGAGAGGGCTTTGAGTGCCCTCTCAGGCACATGTGCCATAGGTTCACCACAGCTGATATAGGCAGTTCCAGCAAATAGTCTGGGCAAAGTAGTTGTTTGCCACACATTGACTGTGATTTCTCTGTATCCTGTTTAAAAGGGGCAAATCGGAAAGAAAATCATAGCGAGTGCTAATATGAGCACTTTTCAGTTATGCATGCATTTTTGTACCTAGTTTGTTCCCTGTAGTTTAACTTTGTTTAGTGCAGATAAATCTAATGTGATGCCTGTTGCTGGTGACACAGGATGCACTGTATAATGATTTAAAGAGCACCTGTCACCTCAACACTAATATAGGTTGTACTAATGAAATAAACATTTTTGTAAATATAAATGTATTTTAAAAAATGTACCTTTATACTTCGTTTCGTTTCTGTCATCATCCCTGCCAGCCCGACTTTTCTTTCCCAGGTGCTGGGTGGGCGGGGCTAAATAGCGATTGACATTATAGCTCCTCCAATCAGATGCCTTTACTCACAATCTAACAGGAATCTGATTTCATTAGCACAAGCTACATTTACTGATAGAGCTTTGAGGTGCCCCTTTAAACTGTTTCCAGGATGATAATGAACCTGTTTCATTGTACAGCGATACAATGATACAATGTACAGTATGTGTTTGCAATATTGATGAATGAAGATGCAGTTCCAGCACTCCCATAGGTAAAAAAACGAAGCGTTTATTAATCCAAAGTTAAAAACAGGATTCAAAGTATTCCATTAAAAGCAACAGCTGTGTGGCACCCCCTAACACGTTTCGCGCTTAGGGAGCTTAATCACGACCTATGATTAAGCGCCCTAAGCGCGAAACGTGTTAGGGGGTGCCACACACCTGTTGCTTTTAATGGAATACTTGGAATCCTGTTTTTAACTTTGGATTAATAAACGCTTCATTTTTTAACCTATGGGAGTGCTGGAACTGCATCTTCATTGTGACTACAGGAACTGGCTTTTCTGTTCTGAGCACCCCGCCTTCTAAAGGTACACTATTCATAATTAATTTGGGATTGAGCTAACCACCTCCTTTCTTGTTTGCAATATTGATAACAAATGTAAATGGATAAAGGAATGTGAAAGCTGGTAACACACAGGCAGCACTGTGTAATGATAACAGTATTTCAATAAAACAGCAGGGGGTTGTCACAAGCTGTGGGCGCAGGGAGTGGAGCGGCAGAAAAAAAGTAATATTGGATTTATTTTGTTTGATTTTAATTTAGCAAGAAATTGAACTTGGCTTGGACCCTCTCTGCTATGTGTCACCATAGTAAGACTGTGGCTTCCTAATCAGGAAGAACGAAAGAAATAGCCAGAGCAGACTGTAATATAAATGATTTATAGGTCTGTATCGGTAAATGATGGATTTTAAGCATTGGGTTATTCTGGATCAGTGACTGCTACTTTGTTTTCAATTAGGGGGTTATTGAGTAAATTCCAAATTGTCTTGTAAAGGTGTGAATTCTCCACTTCCCTATATTCAGGTATTCAGCAAACTCTGCAATGTGGCGAATTCTGTAGCTAACGGCGGTCGCATATTACACAGTAGGTGGCTACTGACGCGGTCGAGACTTTACGAAGGGAATTCTGACATGGTGGGGGATTCGCTATGGGAATCCGCTGTTTAGTCAATAAGCAGTAGAGAATCAATTTGTAGCCACCTGAAGTTATGAGAATTCACTTCGACATTTGAGTTCTCACTTTAGTCAATATGCCCACTCGCTATGTGTTTAGTTTTTGGACAGAGAATCCTCTGCAAATAAAGCTGCATTTATTTCATACTTTTTTTTTTTGTTGTTGTTTATATATTTTTTTTTATTATTCTTATTCTTCTCTATAATACAGATGATTGTTTTCATCCAGAGAGAACATTTAGAACAGCTTATTCTAAAATAAAAGAGCATTTGGACAGTGACCGGCTCATTAGCTAGTGATTTCACTTCAGATCTGACAGTAAAACCACCCGAAGCAAACCTTTCCCTGACTGCTTGTCAGACCAATTCTCTGAGTGATTAGAAATGGACCACACGTGCTCTTTTGTATAGCAAAAATAGCTGTGGGTACAGAATCCAAACACTGAATAAATTACCTTTGTCAGTGCAGGGAAATGTAGTGAAAACTGATTTTTAAAAACTACATACGGCATGAAGTGTATTAGGATGACGGAGACATTTGGTTTTTTTTAATATAATCTCTGTGTTTTGGCCCAAGTCAGTGACGGCTAACCTTTTGAGTGCCGCGTGTCAATATTCTGTTGCAGTCACGACTTTATGATAAGAATATTGTCGCGGTTTTACAACGGGAAATTGTTGCGGTTTTACAACGGGGAAATGTTGCAGTGTTGCTATGGAAAAAATAGTCACGGTTTTATCATTGGGAAACACTCGTGGATTTTCAATGGAAAAATTGTCGCGGTTATGCTGTGGGGAATTTGTCGTGGTTGCGGATTTACAATGGGACTACATGAGAGTGGGACACAAATGCCGACCATGACGCGTATCAGCAAAAATGTCTCCGTGTGTCACCTCTGACACGTGTGTCATAGGTTAGATATCACTGGCCTAAGTCATATGTAGATTCCATTTATACCTTTTGGCATAGGGAGTTGTTAAACAATTTGTAAAGAAAGGTAAGAAAATAAAATTGCTGCTATTCATTTCCCTGTAAGAGGCGGATCCAAGATTTACTCTGCATGTGATTCTCTAGTTGTTGGCCAGATTTTGACTCCCATTATTTGCCGGTAGGTTGCAGATGGAAACACGGACTGACAATACAAACTGATGTTGAATTTCCATTTTAACACAAACACATGGGGTATAAAATAAACTTGGAGTAGTTTGCAGATGTCTGCGTTAAAAAGACTAAGATTTAAAATCTAAAATTACAGTTTATATGAACTGCTGGAAACCATATTTATTTTTCTTAATACACCCAGTGCAAAAGTGTTTAGATGGACACTGCTTTATTCTAAATGAATAGAAACGTAGGATATTAACTTTGTGTTTATGATGCTGCAGGTATACTTGGAACGTGAGGGTGTGACGCTGGAGGCCATCTTGTGCACTCACAAACACTGGTAAGTTGTTGTGTTATTGGTTGAAGTTTTAGGATTAATTTAATGGCAGTAGTACAATGTATAGCCATAATGAATTTGCTCCTCAGACTGCTACAGTAAAACCATGATCATGCTCTCCTGCTCCATACAATTAAAAGCTTTCTCCCATGTTTGCACTGGTGTGCACCAGCATATAAAAAAATAAGAGCTTCGAGAAAATACACCATCGCATTTCATTGCCATATTTTACATAAAAATAGTAGCACTCGTGTATCACTTTTCTTCCATGTGTGACCGCTATTGTTCAATTCTTATTGCTAATACTTTCACATTGTTCGCATTGTGCTTCATACGCTCGAAAAAATGTGACATGAAGTGTACCGGAACATGTTCCTCTCTATGAAACGCTAGGGTGACGTTGTACGCACAACAATCATTACTTTCAAATGTTTTTAATGACTGTGTATTTTCATTGTATTTTTGCAACACACACCATGGGGGGAATTCACTATTGTCCGAAGTGAGGTGCGGAGTGTTCGCCTCACTTCGGACTGACTGATCTGCGCTCGCTGATGTCCTGCAGGCGGACATCAGCGAGTGCATTAAAGGGATTCCAGTCTCGGTGAGGCAACTCTTTTACTCTCGCCAAGACTGGAATCCCTTTAATGCGCTCGCTGATGTCCGCGTGCAGGACATCAGCGAGCGCAGATCAGTCAGTCTGAAGTGAGGCGAACACTCCGCACCTCACTTCAGACTATAGTTAATCCCCCCCATGTGTGACCCTGGCCTTAGATGTGTTACAGTTACATCATGGGCAACAGTGGTAGCCATATTTTGACTGTATCCAATGGATCAGGACTAAGTGTTGGCCATGAAGAGATTTCTAGGTGTCACTACAGAAGATTGAGACCTCCTGCAACAAGTTAAATGCTGAAAGTTACATATCAGGGTTAAATTGCACTCACACGGGCAGGATTCACCAGGTTAGCATGGGCACCATTGGGTTGCTATGCTGTCTGGGAAATCTGTAGAGATAGTCCCTGTCAGTAGCCCAGCCTGTGAAATTCAGAAATGGTGGAGAACATATGGTGATAATGCAGTAAATTTAAAACTAGTTTCTGAAATGTTAGAGGTATTGGATTGGGTGTTGAATAATATAATTCTGATATATTTTTTTTCCTATATCCAGGTAAATGTTTGTTTTGCCTCAGCTTGGTACAATCTAAATATTTTTCATGTCAAAACAAGGAATCTCAGTAGCAATGATATTGCTGAGAATCCATCGTTCTTGTGTTGTCCGAGTCAATAAAAAGCATGCAGTTTGTGGCGCACAAATGACTATAATTATCTCTGTTCTCCTGATGACTGTAGGATTGATCAGCTGTAAAAACCAGAAATTCTTGAAGCTCTGCATGGTTTGGAAAAATGTTACAATGCGCTTGCGGACAGCGCAGGCAAATACAAGAGCTGTTCATCCCCCGCATGCAGTGGGACACCAGCATTTGTTAAAATCTGTTTCACTGCATTATGAAATCCCCTGTAGCTATGGGGAAATAAATCCTTTTTTAAAATTGTTTTTTTTTTTAATTAAATTTAAAGGGCCTTAGAATATGGAAACAGAATGCAGAGGTTTCTGTGATCTGAACATCCATTCTTGTTTTTATTGACACTGGAATTCACTAGTCACATGAAATGGAAACAAATGCAAGGCAATGGTGTTATATGGGACTAAACTAGGTTTCTTTCATTCTGCACACCACTGGCCCAGGTAGCCCTGGTATTTCGCTGAGGATTGTGGGTAAATAGTCATCTGTATGTTATAAAGAGCATATGGGGTGCTTGCCTTGAAAATGTGTTTGAGTGTGCCTTACGTTTTTAAAGTGAGGGTGCAGGGTACAGGGTATACTATATATGTACTATACCTATGTGCTATATATAATGGATGATAAATAAATTTTTGAACTCCCTGGATCTCTTTATGGGTAGCGGCTAAATAGCAGCTGTCATCGTCAACCCATAGCCAAACTGAATACATTTCTTTTAATGACCTCACCCTTAGTTCATGGGTGCATTTTCCATTCATCACTTGCTAGATAGATATTTCTCAAAACAGAGACACAAAACTCTCTCAGTCCTTCAGCTGTTGTTAACAAGTCTGAGTTTCCCTTGGCTAAAAGGGGAATACTTAGTTTCAGAACAGCTGAAGTACATTCATTCTGTAAAGTGTTTATCTACATTGATACATAGAACTATATCCCGCTATGTGTCTCCATTGTACAGATGGCGTGTCCGCTAACGTTTTCCTTCTAAACTCTTATTTCTTTGACCTTTCTTAGGGACCACAGTGGAGGCAACAAGGCACTAAAGAGACTGCACAAGTCGTGTCGGGTGTACGGGAGCGCTTTTGATGATATTCCAGAACTCACACAGTAAGTAGAGCATGAAGTTTTAATAGTGAATGTTCTGTATGAACGACTTGCTATTCACACTAGGTACACAGTATTTGTGTGTGCACCTGTGGTTGCACATTTGTAAACAGCTGAGAGAAAGAGAAGAACAAACCATTTTTGATGTGCTAAGGCTTGCTCATGTCCCCACCGCCATCAGTGTATATATAATGTTTACTTAAAGGTTTAGAGTTACAGTTGAATTTCCCAATGCCTCTCTCTTCAGCCAAGACTTCAGGCAATCTTGTTTGGTGTAATTCTGAACATGGGATTGTGCAAGCAGAAGATAAGGTGGAGGAATTGCAAGAAAACAGGGTTTAGTCTGACTGAATAGAACTTGTTGCGAGATTGACAAATAGTGGGCATCAGGTGTTATGGTTGATTTCTTCATTCAGGAGCTGCCGCCACTGCTTGCTTATTTGCCTCAAGTGCATTCTAGCAATGGTCCGGACAAAAGGTGCCCAACTGAAGTGGAAGCAGCTTTATAGTGAAATTTCCCTCTAAACCTGCTTTCATTTTCTGCTTTTGTAAAGAAAACACTGTTGGGAAAGTTTGGAGAATTCCCAGACGAGCATTTAGTAATGTTTTTCCTTCCATCGTGGCTCTGTGCTTAGGAAGATGAGGGAACAAGTAGCATTATTAGATTGTATTATCATAAACGTAGGGGAAAACCCAGTCACTGCAAAGCTTATTAACCCAAATTGAACATATTATGAAATATTCAGGGAGGCGCTGGGAATTTACTCACAGGAGTCCTACTTTCTCTTTCAGACAGCAAACGGGTTTCAGCAATAGCTCAAAAAATCAGAATGGACACAAGTAACCTCCTGACAATCAATGTGTTTTCCCTTTTACAATAAAACTCAATCTGCTAGTTTTCTAGGCCCGCTGCCTTTACTTTTCTTTCTACACACTAGCAGCAGCCATCATTGTAAACTCGCACACCACTGATTGCCACGGCCTTTACTCTTCTTTCTACACACTAGCAGCAGCCATCATTGTAAACTCACACACCACTGATTGCCACGGCCTTTACTTTTCTTTCTACACACTAGCAGCAGCCATCATTGTAAACTCGCACACCACTGATTGCCATGGCGATATTACATTACATTTTTTGGAAGCTGATAATGAGGAAATGATAAGGTTGCAGATGCAGGGCCTCAAACGTAATACCTGTGGCCTAGTACCGGTATCGTACGGCACTGTCCCTTGAAGGTGTTTCTTGTCAAATGTTGATATTTAACACACGTGCCTACATATTCAAATGAACCAAATATTACAAGATGAAATTATGCTCATAACTGCAATCCTCAGTCCTTTAGCGGAAAACCATGGCACATTTCATCTAAGCTTGTAATAAACTTGCACACACCATTTGACTGCTTCCATTATTACTGGGGGAAGTCCACAGCACACCCTGTATTTTGTACCACATGTTAGTTTACTAAAGCAGTACTGATTTCCCATAGTGCTTACTTCACTAGTCTGGGTGTACATTTACTCTGTTAATGCCAGCCACTGACTGTAAATATTAAATCTCCATTTCTAGAGTGGATGTGGCCATATATAAAGGACATGGCCAATGAATTGTTTTTATTGTAGACATTCTCTTTTTATTCATGTTTAACCATCTGACATTAAGTGATCAATATAAGAGATGATAGCTTGTAGACTTATACAAGTCAGTACACCATAAGATCAGTTCTTCTTAACATCAGTAGTTCCCGGTCTGTTACCCCATGCTGTGGTATGTTGGGATCCGCAGTTCAAGAATAACCCTGCTCTCAATCATGTATGTAATTTTCTTTTTCTTGGGTACTCTATTCCATGAAAGATGTTAATTAAGTTGCAGCTGTTAATGCCAGGTTATAATTGGGCAGTTGTGACCTCACAACTGTAAGATAATAAACATTAACAGTATGAATGTTCTTACTGTATAATATTAATAATAAAAAAAAACTATTGCATTGGTAACATTGTCACTGTCTCCTCCTAGTGCCCTGTCAGACCGGGATCAGCTGTCGGTGGGAAGGCTTCAGTTCCAGGCCTATTTTACCCCAGGGCACACTGTTGGGCACATGGTCTATGTGTTGGATGGGAAATCTGGAGATGGCCCAGACTGCCTCTTCTCTGGGGATCTGCTTTTTCTTGCTGGATGCGGTAAGTACCGCTGTGCAGTCCTTCATTATTAATAGCGGTGAAGCAGTACGGAGACAAAGCACTCACCTTTTCTATTTTTGCTATTTTGACTTTCAAATATTGTAATGAGCATTCATTCCTCATGAATGTTTGTTTCTGAGATTGATCTCCTCTTATTTTGTGTATATATATATATATATATATATATATATATATATATATATATATATGAGTTTAAATTGTATGCAGCATATGCTACTATCATGTCTTCCCCTTTTTAATGCTAAAAATATTGGAGGACTAAACTTGGATTTTACACAGATTTCTGTCTGCATTACCAAACATGTCTTTGTTTGTAATGTTTTGAATTAAGTTAAGATTTCACATGTAATTAAGAGAAGAAAAATGCACCCGGCAGTGGTTGTGGGTCAGTGTTGATATGGGAAACCCCTTACCCCCTATTCTTTGCTGTTGAAACAACTACAAATACTGTTTTATATTGTTGATAAAGGTTTATACTGTATAGTAATGATATGTAATAATAATAATATATAGTAAAAAATACATTGATTGCATGTATGTATTTTTATTTCTATAGCAGTACCTACGTGTATGTCACATTTATAATGCAACTAGTAGATCAAAACACAAAACCAATGCAGCGCTAGATAATGAAAACAATCCTTGTTTGAAATAGTGTCCACTCTGCACTCCGATGCTGCTTCTCCCAACAGATGAAGTTCTCTCCAAAACTTCTATAAACTGACAACTATTCCTAAAAATTGGAGTAAGCGCAAAAAAGTGCACTAAGGAATTTAGGAATCGTTGACATTTATAATGCAAACATATGGATAAGTGTACACGATAGTGTAAGTGAGAGACAAGCAAAGAGGTACACAGGTGTATCACTGTTTAAGCGCTAGACTTTAACAGAGAGTAGCAAATGGCTGATCCCTGCTTCATCGAAATAAAAGAGTTAGGATTTGAGTTTTGCACTGTAAATACTGAACTGCTATTACTGAAACAAAGGAATAGAATTCCAGGCAAATGGAGCAAAGACTGGTTTAAAAGGAAAGTAACAAAAGCTCA
Source organism: Pipa parva (assembly GCA_019650415.1). Taxonomy (NCBI): domain Eukaryota; kingdom Metazoa; phylum Chordata; class Amphibia; order Anura; family Pipidae; genus Pipa; species Pipa parva. The sequence goes on along the minus strand of WMED01025225.1, from coordinate 992 downwards.
GAATACCTCACATGCATGTATAATTACCATAATTAAATCTGTGCTTCCAAAAATTCAAAATTTTCGGAATATGTATTATCTAAAGCAGTGATGCCCAACCTAAGGCCCGCGGGCCGAATCCAGCCCATGACGCGGTGCTATCAGGTGCGCAGCTTAAATTCCGCAGTCTGAATTATTGCATATAAGTGTGAATTTGACAGCTAAAGACAGTTGCAATAGACTGTTATTGTCACAGTCACGACTTTATAATGAGAATATTGTCGCAGTCGCGACTTTACTAAGGAAAATTGTTGCAGTTGTAGTTTTTAAATTTGTCGCGGTCCTTTGAAGCGGCCCGTGACACACGTGTCTCAAATTTATATGGCCCCCAGGCTGAAAATGTTGGGCATCACTGATCTAAAGCATAACTGAACTGTTTAACAACATGGCTGCTATCTGTAAAGATAAAAAGCTATTCAGCTTTTGAATTCCCCTTAAAGCAGCGGATCTCAACCTTTTGAGAACCGCGACCCCCGGCTGTGATGTTTGGGCAAACGTCATCACATACACGCGTCACGTGGTGACGTTTTGGGCCGACATCACCCCACAGGAACCCTTATAAGAAGGGTCCTGTAGGCGCTTCTGGGTGCCGCAGTGATTCTCGACCCCTGTGGGATGGTTGTGCGACCCTCAGGTTGAGAACCGCTGCCTTAAAGGAACAGTATGGCCACAAAAAAAAACCCTTTAATTATTTATGTTACTTACTAACTTTTACTAAATGCATTTTATTATCGATTTAAAAAGAAAAAAAGAATTCTTACCTGTAAAGAAGTGCTGTACAGCACTTCCGTGTTGTAGACTCCATCTTCTTTCTCTGAGAAGCGCAGCCCTCTCCAGCTGCGCTAACATTGAAGCCCCGCACCGGCAATTCTTATGTCACATGGGAGAGCGTGCACATCATCAAGGGAGGATGCATTGATGATGTGCACGCTCTCCCATGTGACATAGGAAAT
>WMED01025224.1:0-11063 GCA_019650415.1 Pipa parva | reverse complement strand
GACGGCCTCGCGACCCCGGCGGGGGTCGCGACCCACAGGTTGAGAACCGCTGTTCTAGAGACTATCGAGGTGTGCATCAGCTACATCTGTTTTACATTTCTCACATTGTGTGCATTACTCAGTTGTAATGAATGGAATGTTGCTTTCAACACAAAGATATTTTTCATCTATGAATCTCTCATGGTGTAATTTATTTGTAATGTTAACAGGTATGTATATGTGTGTGTGTTTGTATATACACATAGGAATATACTCACACGCATTGATAAACTTAGAAAAACAGCTGGCAGAACAATTTATATACACTAAACCAGTTTTTAGAACTAACACAAATCTACATATTCCTACACACATTTACATATCATCCATGCAGTAAGCAATGTGGTTATAATGCAGACTTTCTTTTCACTAATGTAAAGGAAGGCCACACTGACTATTTTGTAGCTGAGTTAATTGTAATTAGGCTCATTATTGTCTATGTTCCAAAATAAAATAGCCTGTATACATTATCCAATAGGAAACACTGGGGGGCTTATTCATGAAAGGCTAAATATTCGCATAAAAGTATGAATTCACATTTATTCAACATTTTCCTATATTTGGGTATTCAACTCTGTGATGTGGCGATTTTGCAATCAATTTGACAGTTTATGACAGTTGTACATTTATGGAGCACTTCACACCACTTTACATGGACATGCAATTCGCCTATTCGTCAAGCATCGAAGTCTGTCGCAGCAGTGAATTTGACAAGGTGCATTGTGTCACATTCAGTTTTACTTCACCAGATATTGGCGGACCAGGGTGGCTGATGGCAGGGCTCCTACTGTCTGACTGACTACACCACACGGTGCATGAGACAGGTACTGATCCAGTTGCGACTTCACTATGGAAGTCCTCTGTTTAGTGAATAAGTAGTAAAGAATTGGAATGCAGCCCTGGCCTTAATGACCCAGGTGTTTAGCACTGTGCAAATGCAATGCATGCTAAATATTTCTAAACTCAACCTATTTCATTAACCTTAAAAAAAAAAAAAAAAAAAAAAAAAAAAAAGTAAAAACCTGTATATAAAGCATTTGCTGCACTATACTAGTACAGTAATGTCCTGAAAAAATAAAACCTAAGTATAAAGCAACCATATTCTGCATTTATTCAAAGACCTCACACGGTTGTTTGTATAGTTGTGATAGGCTGTATGAGAAAACAAGATAAAGAAAACCACACACATTTAGAGCAAAATCCTATACATTTTAGATATCGCTCAAAAGTGCCATTCATGCCACATGCAGTCTCCTAGACAGAAAAAAAAAAGAAACAAATAAACAAGATGTATCTTTATAAGTATCTTTTGCACCACAATTCCCAAGGGGTTAATATGCAGAAAAGAGCCAAAATAATGAACCTTGAATTGCCGTCTACACATCTGCTCTCATATAATTACATGCGTTACAATCAAGTACCTTTGCACTCCCAATAAAACAGATTAGCTCACTTCTTTCAGGCATCCACTGACCTTGAATACAATTTTGGCACTGTGCACATGCTGAGCTACAACACCCACTCTAATCCTGAACTCACAGGCAAAGTCTGGGGTCTTCTAAGGGCAGCAGCCTTCCTCCTTACAGCTCCTTGTAAATACAGATTTCCATCAGGGCTGGCTCAACAAAATGTGGGGCCTAAGGGGAATGTAACATTACAAGGGCCTCCCTAACTAGAAAACTTTTGTTTAAAGATACAAATTTATAAGTTACTGCTTGCATATCATTACATTGTATAAAGAGAAGGCTACAGGCACTAATGTATGTATATCTCTAAATAATTAGAGAAAAGAAAAGGCTAGGGGGTTTAGGAAACTGCCTTTTTTGTTCTAATGCAGTGATGCCCAACCTACTGCCCGTGGGCCATATCCTGGCCGTGACGTGGTGCTATCTGGCCCGTGGCCCGAATTCAGAAATGCTGCATACAAGTGTGAATTTTCCAGCTAAAGACAGTCGCAATAAACTGATACTGTTGCAGTTGCGTCTTTATAATGAGAATATTGTCATAATTGCGATTTTACTATGGAAAACTGTCGCAGCTGTCACTTTAAAATTTGTCCTGGTTGCAATTTTAAAAGCTGTGACTTTGAAGCGGCCCATGACACGCGTGTCACAATTTAATATGGCCCCCAGGCCAAAAAAGGTTGGGCATCACTGTCCTAGTGAATGAATTTGCCCTGCTACTTATTCTCCACCTTTTTAACAAACTCAAAAGTCCATGCAAATCTATTTTTTTTTTTATTTTGAAAACATGGAAGACCTCTATGTTGTTGCATCATATTTCTTAGGGAAATCTTTTCTGAAGGTCAAATTTTTATGCATATGTGTTGTGTACCATATGCTACATTAAATGTGTGTGTGGGGGAGGAGGGTTGTGAGTGCCCTTTAAACCTGTTAAAATGTACATATCTCTTTTCTTAAAGAACATTCCTGTTTTAACCTGCCTGCATTCCATCTGTTTCTCAAATGTTTAGAAAAGTTAAGAATTAGAAAGAGTACAACACCTTCAAGTGTTCTAACATGTGACAAAATTGCAGCATAACTTTTTCCATGGTAGAAACATTTAATTAGCCTTAGAAGTATACTATTTTTAAGTATTTACAATAATTCAAAGTACATTAAGAATGGCGTTCCCCTCCCTTAAAAAAAATTAGCATTTATACTTTGTCTACAGAGAATAGTTAAAGTAGACCCCCTTAATTATAAAAACATGATACTTTTTGAATGGGTACTAAGACAGCACAGTACTCTGCTTTATATTTTAATGGAATTGCACATCTTTGAGATTTTCAATATTCCTCTATGAAGGATGATGAAATAATGCAGTCACATCTGACATTATATTCCTATATGCTATGAAAACCAATTTCTGAGTCACATAAATTAGGAGAATTCATCAATGGGGCAAACTTTCCAGAGGTATGGTAACTCACGGCATCCAATCGGAGTAGCTCCTGTACCAGTGAATGCTGACAGGTTGTTATTGGTTATAAGATCTCTGTAAATATTGTCCCAATTGAGAATGTTATTTGAAAGCAGGTTCATGTTTCTAATACATCCCCTACAAAATTTTAAAATCACATTACACAAGGCATAGCAATTTTATGTTGTCAATGGTAGTTGGTTTTGATTAAAACATTAAGACATTGACAAATAGTTATTTGCATGGAGATTAACTTCACTGAAAATGCATATTATTCCCATGCAAACCCATAAATATAAATTAAAATGCAAGAGAACAGTTGTTGAAACACACAAAGATTGAACCATAAGGCAACATATGAAAAATAATGGTATGTAACAAATTAGGGTTGGAATAGTAGCAGATGCTTAAAGGCCCGTACCTCTGACTGCTCTGCTAAAACATTGCCCCTAGAAGACATTCTTTGGAAGCTTTTTGTTATGGAGGGAAAGTGAATTGTTATGCCACGGTATGCACCTGCAGGTGATCAGTCACATACTCTATGTCCGTCCAACCTGCTTTAGACTGAGAAAGAGGCATACCACATATGATTTGCATACAGTAAACCTCAACAAACCGCACACAGGTGAACTTTGTTGCAGTCTACTGTTCATGAACATCTACAAGTTAGCAAATGGTGGCTCATAGAGTACAATGCCTTGTGTCTTGTTGTGGTCGCACCACATTATGGCACCCTTTTACCAGAAGACTGCTCAAAAAAAAAAAAAACACACACATACACACACACACAAATACACACATACACACAAATATATATACACACACACACACATATGCTTTGAAAAAGGGTGTTAAATTAAAATGCAACTAAAAGTATAATAAATCCTATTCAAATTAGAGAGAGAATGAAAGAACATACCTATGGCTATACTTCTTTTCCAAGGTACAATCAATTTTAGCTGAAATAGAATGATCTTGCATTAATGCAAAATCTAGTTAATGTCTAGCAAAAGTGCAATATTGTGCAACTAGTCCAATAAAGTTATCTTTGTGCTTTTAGTTGGCTTATTTAAATATTATTTCACCATTTCTCTGCCCTGCCACAGTTTAGAGAATATACTCCTTTGTTAGAAACTACTGCCACATTTGAAACCTTTTCCTTCTCCGGTGTTCTTTAATGTTGTTTATATTTGCAGAACAAGTGAATGTATGCATGTCTTGCTATCTTGAAAGTAATCTGAAGCAATCATCAAACTAAGCACTTCCTCTGCCATAAGCAACAACTGTTCTTAGCTCCCATTTAGAACAAAAACACCATTCAGTATGGTCTACAATCATGCAGCTTTAAACTTTAAACTATAGGAACTTTATTAAATGCCTATTGTAATCAATCACACAGGTCTTGACATTTAGATAAATATTAATTACACATAGTCCCTTAAAAATCAAGTAATTATTTAAGCTTCTCATTAATATGTGCTACTACTTAATGGTTGGGAAAGAGAAGGGTTAATAAAAGAAGAGTCTCTTAAGCCTGCAACATATTTGAAAAGTACATGTTTATAAATATAACATATTTTAAAAGTAATTGTAGTAAGTACAATACATACATTAAAGCCAAATCACTAAGGACTAATGCAAGCTGTTGTGTCACACCTAATACACCATGTGTCACACTGCAGTTGTTATTGTGCAGGAACTTACCACATTGTGCCTTGTAACTTTACTACAAGAGTTGCCCAACATTTCATAGAAAAGTTTAATAAATAAAATGGCCTTGTCCTAAAGTCAAAAGATCACTAGGTGCAGACCCGCAGACGTTACAGTCCCAGCAAATAAAAGGATTCTGGGGGTTATTCATTAAAGTCCAATTTGTTGCATAATGGTGCGAATTCGCCAGATAAAGACAGTCGCAATAGACTGCTACTGTCGCAGTTGCATTTTCATAATGAGATTATCGCAGTCGTGACTTTATTATGGGAAATTTGTCACAATCTTAACTTTAAAAAATTGTCGCGACTTTACAATAGGGAATTTGTTGCGGATTTGCTATGGGAATCCGCTGTTTGAGAATTTGAAAGTGAAATTCGCACTTTAGTGATTAACCCCCTTAGTCTTTAACATGCCTTCTAAGCAACGGCCAATTAAAATCATTATGCATTCGTTTTCGTAAGTTCCAAATAAAATTGCAGGAAATCATGGATAGAAAAAGAGAGAGACTGTTCTCATATCTGCATTTTTATCTGAAATTAGCTAGGCTGCAGACACACCAGAATCATTGTGCTGTGACAGGAGTGTGCAAGTCAAACCAGAACAGGGAAGTTAGTACTGTTAAGTAACTGATGCAGTTGTGTAAGAGTGAAAACAACAGGCAGTCACATGCTATTCTTTTCAAGCAACACCGATTAGAATTTCAATCAAATTCTCTTGGTTGACTAAACTCACTGGGAGACCCAGCTAATCTTTGAATCCATACAATAGTTTCATATTAACAAAGAAATACAGTGATCATCAAACTTGATCAATAATTGTAGATTAAGAGATGCAACAGAGCTATCAATAACAGAGATATCTGTAAAAGAAGGTATATCTGAACATAATGATGTATATCACAGTGCACCATGAAAGAGGTGGAAAGATAGCCAGTTTGTTTCATTTGTTTGAGGACTGAAATTTCAACATAAAGGATCATTTAAAAAGAATGACATTTGTCAAAAACAATTTACAAAAGAAAAACTTATGTTTCACAATACTAGAGCCAAATGTTTACTGCCTCAGTTGATAAATCAGGGTCATTTTGAAAATAAATGTGCATATGTGATTTAATTTACTGAATAACACTTATATAGAACATATATAGCATCTAAATGCAAATTATATCCTGTCACTGCTTGAAAAGAAAAAAAGTCAGAGGTATTCAGTAGGAGGTCACTATGTGGGATAGCAGGCAACATAAATTAGCCTAAAAAAGTGCTGCTTGACTTTACCTTGTTGACAAATGGTGTTTTTTTTTTTTGCAAATGTAAAGACTTGGAGGCCCTGTTCAGCATTTCAACAGCTCCTCCTCCCAGCTGAGCTCTGGGGGAAAGCCTCAATTGTGCCTGAACTGACTCTTTGAACCCCTAAAGAATGTACAGTACACAGTAAGGCTACGTTCACACTGGCAGCTTTATGCACGGTGTACAATAACAAAAAAAAGCTTGCAGTGTAAATCTGTGACCTTACCTTGTTCCAGCCACACTAGCATATGAGGTGCATACGCTGCTTCCAGAACAATGACCGTCTAATTTTTGACGGTGTATATAAGCCGAACACAAAATGCGGCCAGATAGGAGGAGCTGCGAACGCCAAGAGAGCGTTCATATTGCATTGGGTAAGTACAATAGGAAAGTGCTTCTAGAATATACACTGGCCTGAATTTGCCGCCATATTTTCAAGCGGCACTTTCCTAAAATATGCTATTGTGAAACATAGCCTTAAGACCTTCTGACAGGGATGTTTTAAGGGAGGTTGCTAATGTGTATTTTCCTGTAAACACCTAATCTGTCAATCAAAAAACAAGCAGCATGGTGTGCTTTCATACTATTGTAAAAACAGACAGACTGTGCCGTAAACAAATGGGTGGAAGTTTTGAATAACTAAAATAAATACAAGTGGTTATCTCCATATTTTTGTTTGGAGGAGGGACCTGAAAGAAAATCTAAAACTGCTCCTCTGCATTTTGTTTAGAGGATTTTAAAAACTGCCAATTAATCTTGGGGAAAATTCATATAATTAACTGCAGTAACCTCTTCCGGCAACATAAAGAAAAAGCCTTTTTTCTCATTCCTTCATAGATAAAGGATTCCAGGGTGGTCTTGTATCTAGTCTAAAGCAGGGGTGGCGAACCGTGACGTCACCCACTAGCGCGTCCCCTGAAGTGCCGGCGCTGGTGAGTGACGTCATCACGCTAGCATCGGGGGGAGGAGCACGCATACTTCGGGGGAGGAGAGCTCCCTTGCTAGCGTGCGCTCCTTCAGTACAGGCCACGGATCCAGCCTGAAATCTGTCAGACTGGGTCCACGGCATGTACTGAAGGCAGGGTTTGGCGACGGCTCTGCGTGCCCTCTCTGGCACGCGTGCCATATATTCGCCATCCCTGGTCTAAGGTGATCTTGAATTACAGCTACTTATTGATCTTGGGGTGAATACCCCAAATGTACAGGGGTGGTGGGTTTCAGGGAAATGGGTCCATGCCACTCTAGAATGTGGGCACTTCCTTAAAAATATTCTCTCTGACACCAATCAACTACGAGAGTGGTTATCAGGGTGCTGTCCCACAAAAAAGAAAAATGACTTTCACCACCTTTAGCAAACAAAACACAATTATGAGAAAAAAAAAAAACAACAACAAAAAAAAAAAACTTATCTCAGACAAATAAATTTCTGTTTCATATAAACATATTTTCTAAGAGTCAGCAACAAAAAGTTGCTAACTTGTCTCATGCTCAACTTTTTTTTTCACTTGGAACCAATGTGTAAAAGTGGCTTTTAAACAGGAGGAAAAATTGGTCATTACTAATAAGAAAATTATGAATGTGAATAGAGGGCCAGACTTAAAAGGGGTTACTAACTAAAGTCCGAATTGTCACGTAAATGTGTGAATTCGCCAGCTAACAATGGTTGCACGCTACCCAATAGATGGCTACTGTCGCAGTCGGGACCTCATTATGGAAATATTGTCGCAGCCGCGATTTTACTATGGGAACATTGCCGCAGTCACAGATTTGCTAAGGGGATCTGCTGTTTAGTCAATAACCCCCTAAATCTATGGTTTTAGTCTGCAAAAACTCTGCAACTTTTCCAGTAAAGAAAAACTCATATGCACAAAGACACGCACATAGCACAACTGTGACCAGTGCCTTAATCTGGCTATCTGTAAAGAATGCACTGTACAACTTTGTTTCAACTATGAAGTGCCATATAAGGGCATGTTCTTGTAATAGTAAAATGCCCATAGATTCTAATCTTCCCTAAAAAATGTTTACTAGGGCAAAGGATATGGGATTATGTTGCCTTGTACATAATGTTACTGGGCAACATCACAAGAAAAATTTATAACTAACTATAGCAACATGCAATGAGCTAAGTCAAATCAGTTCACACATCTTGGCAAACTTATAAGTACAGTAAAAGTGTATCAAGAAGTCAATTATTATTTAGCTCCCTTTTTGTAAGTCATGGCTATGCATTTGCTGAAATATGGCATATAAAACAAAGAGTTCTGCTGTGTAAAAAATACATTTAAGAATGAATATAAGATAATGTTTTCATTTGATGACAGCCACTGGGCTGATCCTGAAACGTATATGGAATGAGTCCTCCCTTTACTATATTATACAGTTTCTGTGAATCTACTGTTGCAGAAATCTGCACTTTTAAGCTAATCAAATGGCATACTGTAGCATCCTCTAAGAAGTTTCTCTACTAAAAATAATAAACCATGGGCACAAACCCCGAGATTAAATGTAAAATCCAGTCTCAAGGTCAAACCCCAAGACACAGGCACCCGACAGTGTGAGAAAGGTGAGGGATCTGACTGTTGTTCAATAGTAAAGCTGACGTGCAAGTTAACTTGCTACTGATGCAAAACAGTATAGGCTTACATTGCACAAACACTGACATATTCAAAGGGCAGTGCAAGGAACAAAAACAAGTTATGTGAACTGTTTGAACTCTGACCAGGAATAGGAACTGAAAAGAGAATAACAACCAAAAAAGATTTTAGGCTTAAATAGCTTACATTATTTCCAGGAAAAATACCCAAAGTAGAAAAAAAACAAACAAAACATGTTTATTTTGAATTATTTTATGTTTTTCTTTTAGAGGAGTGCTTGTTTCAAAAGGATAAAAAAACAAAACAAAAAACAAAACCAATTTCCAGGCATTATGGGATTACTGGTACATATTTTTGTTTAGGATTCTATTGGTTAGTAAACTTGAATTGTGAGCAAACAGATTTTGATTTGACTAAATGTTTATTCTTATATAATGCATTTTAGTCAGGGCTTGACATGCCTGAAAAGGTAACTAAAAATACATGGAGACCAGTGAAGTGTCTAAGGCAAGAGATGTTAACAAGAAGCTATCTTTTAATACGGGGTAAAGGGTAAAAATAATATTGTATTTGTCTTTGTGTTTAAATCTATGACGCCCTGCATTAAGTATATTTCATATGATTTAAAAAAGGATGTTGATGACAGCCCTAACTTAAGAATAGATAGTATTCAATAAAGCCTATTAAATTATAATGAAGATAATTTGCTTCAAATACTAGTTTTATGTCACAACAGCCACCATATTCAACTTTTAAAGGTTAATTCGGTCAAATTACTTACACCAAGTACCCCAAAAATACTGAAAGTTTTTTATTTTGTTTTTCACAGCCATATCACCATGCAAAAACATGGGGATAAACATGCAGATAGTTTCATCAATATTGCCTTAAACGAACCTAATATTACTACAGATTCTATAGCAACAACCTAAAACGCCATGTGTAGTCTAATCATTTTATAGGTTTTGAAATGGCACATAAAAATATGCACACCAAATACTCAGAACTGCAAATTAAGATTCTGGCTGCTCCACCGGAACAGGAAAATTGCTGTTAGAATTGGCATGGCAATTCAACATATGCAGCAGCACCTAAAAATGCCATCTTTGAAGTTGAAATCCTTAATTTTAGTAGATTGCGATGTTTTTTTCTTTCTGTTGGTCTTTTTGGGGTACTTCATGAATATGTATTATTAAAATTTCAATTAAAAACAACAGAATTAGGTGGGGGAGGGGTGATGACAAATAAAATATGGTTGCAAAAACAAGGAAGAAGATCATATTTAAACCAATACAAATCAAGAATTCAATTTCAAAGACAATATTTGACCAACACTGCACAGGAATAGCTGAAATGCTTATTTATATAGGATATTTTTTATTTTATGTTACTAGTCCTTTAAAATCATTTAAACTTCTAGACAAAAAAATTGTACCTTTTCACCCTGATTACTGACTAAGTAAGCATTTCATCCAAAAGAAGACGAAATCAATAGTGATTAAAGCGACACTAAACCCCTATAGCGATCAAGATTCATTATATATGTAGGTAAACATTGAGGTTACCCTTAATAGTCGTAGGCTCTTAGTTAAAACATAAATTATTTAAATTAATAATACAGTTATACATCTCTATTGTAATCTGCCTTACTATTGCATTTGACACCAGTTAGTCCGGCCCCTTAAAACATGCTGCTTAGATCTTACTGGGTTTTGCATCCAATATGTTTAATCAGCTGCAGGTGCAGTTAACATTCTAAATAATACAGCTGGTTGTGGAAATGGAAGTGGTATAGTAATGCTTTATCAAAGATGTTTTCTAAAATATCCATGTTTGCAACTGAAATAATGTAAAAACATTGCATATAACAGCATAAGAATGCATTCTGTGCATATTTATTCAGAAGGAATAGTGCTCTTGTGACAACTGTGCAACAAAACATATCTGCAAGGAAAGTTCTACATGTCCTCTTTCAAAAATGTTCACATTAAAAATTGCTACTCAAGTGTCCATACATAAAAGGGAAATCAACACTGAAGTGCAGAGAGTTTGAAAGAGGTTTAACATACACTGAAAATAAGATATATGACACAGTGAAATGTATAATTTGGGACAGCAACACATCAACAACTTAACCTAGTACAGCAGACACAGTAAAACATCACTGGCATAAGCAGATAAACTTTCATGTCTCTTAAGCAGAAAACTACATTCATAAAAAGCAAGGCAACAATTAAATTAGACTGGCTACTTAAGCTAACCTGCTATACCCCAGGTAGGGCAGACACTGTGCATTCTGAATGTAAAACAATCTGTTTATTTAACCTCTTTCTTTGACAGGTTCATACTATGGGTGAATAGCATTTCTTGGAGTTTGTGGTTATACCACTCAGAAATAAAAATCCATACAGCAGGTTGCTAAAATCCACAATAAGACTTCCCACAAAATAAACAGACAGAGAGAAATACATTATTGAGCATAGTATACAACAGTTAACTAATAATA
>WMED01025223.1:0-11063 GCA_019650415.1 Pipa parva | reverse complement strand
CCGGGAGAAACTTCAAATCATTCTCCCAAGTTATTAAACTCAGAAAAGCGCAAACGGCTTCTCCGAGTTACATAAATTTTGCCCTTTAGACTAATAAAAAGTTATCACCAATTATTGCAATGCCTATCTTTTTTATATTAATATATATATACAGTGCCGGCTCTGCCATTAGGCAGAGTAGGCAAATGCTAGGGGCGCCCCCTTTTTTTTTTTTACAGTGCCGGCCAGCTGGTATGTTACTGCAACCGCGGCTCAACTTTAATTTACATGTAAATTATTTACTATTATTTACATGTAAAGTGTGCTGCCAAAATATGCCATGGAAATGCAATGGTGTATTTTCGCGATGTGCTTTTTTTTTTTTTAAAGCAATGTGTAGCTATATGCCAGTGTGACCCTGGCTTTAGAAATGAGGAGGAACAGCTTCACATCAGTTTTTTAAGTGATGTCACAGCGCACCTTCTTCCAGTTGGCCCCATTCCCTCCAAAGCACTGCATCCCCCAGAATAGGGTGCTGTGTGAAGGGGTTGCAAGCCCCTGGTAATCAGGCGACTGCTATTGTTACTCACATGAAGAAAAGACACAAACTACCATTTTTTTATTTTTACAATAATCATGCTATTTTTAAAAATAGACATTATAGGGGGTTATTTACTTAAGTCCAAATTGTGCGAATTCACCAGATAAAGACAGTTGCAATAGGCGGCTACTGTCACAGTCTTGTCTTTATAGTGAGAATATTATCACAGTCGTGACTTTAATGTGGGAAAATTGTCGCAATCTTAACTTTAAAAAATTTTTGCGACTATATAATGGGGAAATTGTAGCAGATTTGTTATGGGAATCCGCTGTTTGCGAATTCAACAGTTGAGTTTGCACCTTAGTGAATAAGCCCCTGAATTATGATGTTGCCAGCTAACAAAGATATACAAGAAACTGTAAGAAAAATATCAAATTCACACCAAATGTGAATATTTAGATTTCAAAAATATTCTTAATATTCTTTCTATATACTATTTTGTGATGTTTTCTTTCCGCACTTTTTAAACTTAACATTTTTTTGTTACCTCATAGAACAAAATGACTTTTACTGTGAATCTAAAAATGTGAGTCTTTGAATGTAGAGCTTCATTCCAATCATTGGTTCATATTTGTATCGGGGACTGACAGAAAGATTAAAGCTCCATGAGGGAATTAATTGTGAGATTCAAAAACAGACTATGGAAACATTTAGGGCCTCATTGTCAAATGTCTGAATAGCCTCGTAGAGCTGTGAATTCACATCCATTTGCCATTTCCCATGTTCTCTTATTGAATAAACTCTGTGAAGTGGTGAATAAACAACCAATTTGGGCATCTACAATAGTCACATCTCTTTGTGTGCATGTGCCAAGGTACTTCTACCACACATAATTTTGTGTGCGCTCAGGTACTTCTACTATTGACTAAATGGAGTGGTGTGAAGGTGCGAATGCGATGAGGTGAACTGTTCCAAATTCACCTGTTTGACTTTGCCACTTCAGACTGGTGAATTGGGGGGTTGATGGCAGGGCTCCGGTGTTGCGTAAGGTGACTATTTCTTCAAAAGTGGCAATGGCAACTGTGACTAAGTGACCTAGGGACAAGGTGACATAGAAATAGAATATTCACAGAATACAGTTAGTGGGATATGGTGAGACTGACGTCACTGCCCTACACTTGTTGAATTTGCCTCACTATGACATCTCGTCCTACTATCTGCCTGACTATTCAGTGACAATGGTGACTGCAACTAAGTGAACTAGGGACAAGGTGACATAACTCCATATGTTTGTGGCGCTTTATAAATAAAATTATACACACATACATACAAATAGAATATTCACAGAATACAGTTAGTGGGATATGGTGAGTGTGACGTTGGTGCCCTTCACTTGTCGATTTCACTTCACTCCGCATGACTTCTCATCCCAATTCTGTCCACACCACACTACGCATGCGACAGCGATCATCCGCTTGTTTGACACGTGTATTCTCCATTTAGTCAATAGTGAGAAGTGAATTCACATCTATTTTGGAGATGAAACTCAAATTGTAGTGAGGTGAATTCGACACAACATCACAAAAACAATACAAATAATTTACTAAAGAGTGTTTGTAAAACCTATTCATGTAACATCAATAGCAATCTTTTTAACATCTTAGGATACCTACCCCCCCCCCACACACACACACACACACACCACCACCACCACCACCTCCACCTTTAAAATGGATGCTCACTCCCACAGCAAGATTTACATTTCTTTGGAAGTTGCATTTATTTTAATATTAATCCCTTGTGAGCACATTTAGGTCATTCCAGCAACTCAAAATTTGAATGTGGGCAGTAACTGATTCAGATGAACTTTGCATGATGTAAAGTAAATGCAACTGACACGGGAGATATTTACTTAAGTCAAGCATTTTTTGACTAGTTAATGCAGGAGAAACACTGTTTTTACTTTATATATTAAGATGTTTAAAAACAATTTTAACACTAAAAGATGTAAACCCATTGTTCTCTATGGAGTTGATCCTATCACAGTCGATATCCCTCTGTACTGGAACGAGAACCTAATAGAAAAATGCTGCAAAATGTACCACATTCAACTGATCAATATTTTTCGATAATGATTTATTTTTGATTAGAAAACATTTTTACTGATCCTTGGATGAGACTGCTTGTGCCTTAGACCATACCCACTGACTACACCCTTTCATAAAAATAGTGACAGATTGAATTATACAGTGAACTGAGGTGATTTATCTGTGTGACATATAACATCATGCAAAGTGAAATCACAAATGTCAAGTTGAACATTTGAATATTAAAAGTAGTGTCAGACTGGCCCATCAGGACACAGGGAAAATTCCCAGGGGGCCCTCTTGGAGTTTGAAACTGCACCATCATGACATGTTCCTGGGGGTAGTGTAAAGCAGGTAGGGGATTTGGAGACAAAGAAAGGGACTGGAGAAGGAATTAGAGAGAAGTAAAAATGATTTTGCTTAGTAGACACCTGTTTCCTGGTGGGTCCCTGATCTATTGTTTCCCAGTGGGCCCCTGATCTATTGTTTCCTGGTGGGTCCCTGATCTATTGTTTCCCAGTGGGCCCCTGATCTATTGTTTCCCAGTGGGCCCCTGATCTATTGTTTCCCAGTGGGCCCCTGATCTATTGTTTCCTGGTGGGACCCTGATCTCTTATTTCCCTAAATCAGTGGGACTGGGTGTCTGTTTATCAATATGGCTGCTATCTGTAAACATAAAAACAGACATAAAGCAATACATCAAAAATGAAAATTTCTGTATTTAAAAAACTGGCATGCTATACCAAATGTTTATTATTTTGGGTGTTACCAAGTCTTTTAATGAGGAGTCAGGTCTCTCTGATCTGTGATTGACAGCAAAGAGAATAACTTGGTTCCAGTTTCATGTAACATGATACCTGTAATTACTGCTGCTCTCTTCTGATATTTCTAACTTGCTATACCCTAGTGCAGGGATCAGCAAACTTTACTGTCAAAAGAGCCATTTTGCCCCCTCTTCCACTAAAGAAAAGTAGTCTGGAGCCACAAAATATAACAACTTAGAATCTTTTAATCTTTTTTTTTTTTTTTTTTTTTTTTTTTTAATTTTACCTGTTGCAACATCAGAATACAACAAACAAAAGAAAATAACAAAAATAAAATATAAATCAAAATTGCGTTGATAAATAACCTTTATTCTTTTTTTTTCATTTGTCAATCGAGGCAAAAGAGAGCCACAACAAGGAGGCTGAAGAGCCAGATGCGGCTCTAGAGCCGTGGTTTGCCTACCCCTGCCCTAGTGCAATGTTGATTATGCTATCAACTTGACAAGGTATTACAGTACTGCCCATCAAGCCTCTTACTTCCACCTTTTTGATCAGGGAAATAGGAAATATAATTGAGAGTAATACTGCCTGCATTGGGGTAACTGCTTAGCACATCTCTACAGACAGTTGCTCATTTTAATGACAATGCTTGTCCATACCTGTGCAGTGATCTACCCATTAAACTATCCGGAGACCAGTGGTCGCAATGCTTACACAGCTGTCCTATGGCTGTCTATGGTACCGCAGGTAAAACAGGCATTTTACTGACGAAGAAAAACCTGTGTATATATTTTCAAGTGTAACGCTGACAGTATAATAAATGAAAGTCAACAAGCAGCTGTCAAATGCAGAAAAATGCATAGCATGTCACTGTCCATTAGTTGTTGCCATAAATTAAAACCTGCATTGAATGATCAACACACAGTGGGAGCTGCATCCAACAATGCATGGTCAACCCATTCATATCTAGTAATGGGAAATCTACATAATAAACAGTACATACAGAACATGCATGGAATTCCTGTAAATTATAACTTTATAAATGTTTAGTCCTGACATCAGAACTATCAGTTTATATCTTAAAGCAACCATCTCTCTCCTTTTCTGTTTAAAGACAATAATTTTGAAACATTTTGATGTTTCATCTTTCACAAGTCACTTCTCTTAACTGCTTCTGCATCTTGCAAACTGCCATTGTACCCTTTCATCGAGTGAATACTTCACAGGGCATCATGGGATTTGTAGTCATGCATATTTTGAAAGATTATTTACAGGGCTGCAAACAATTTTCTTTGATATAATGACAAAAGGAGGAGTAAGAATTCTATCCATAACTGATTCTATCTTGTGACTAAATACCTTATGGCGCATCATGGGAAATGTAGGCAATAACGTACAGGAGGAATTGGACCGCAGGGGAAGGAGGCCCTAGTGCCAACCCTTTACAGGTACCTGTGTTTTGCTTAGGTTTGCCCCTTTGCCCACATAAGTTTTGGTGCCTAAAAAAGGGAACGAGAAAGCATCATGTGTGCTGATGATGGATTCTTGTCCATCTCTTGGTCCAGGGGAACACGAGAGGGGGCAGCCGCTGCAGAGAGGGTGGGGGCCCTGAGCCATTTAGTTATGCCACTGCAGAGAATGCTGGAAGTCGTAGTGCTACATCTGCTATAATACTGCAGGTTGACTATTCCTGTACTAAGTACAAAAGGAAAGGAGATCTATTAGTCAGTGAGACAGGTAAGGACTTTCCAGCCAAAGCCTTTGTATTTTTGGGCCCCAGCACTCCAGTCCACACTGCTTGGCCCAGTAAAAGTAATGTTTTGCATGGTTAGACTGGCCCACCATAGCACCAGACCTGATATTTTATTATGGCAGTTCTGATGTATATGACAGCTTTTGCCAGTAGGATACGGACTGGGGGAGAGGGTCTGGTAAGTTAATTGCAAAATGCCAATACCTCCAGTAAGAAATGTGTATGTGCTGGATTTGCCAAAGTAAAAGAAAACTAAGTGAACTTCCCTTTTAATTCTTAAATCGCTGAATTAGGAAATCCAGTGAAAACCAGTGAAAACCAGTGAAAAGAAACTCACGTGGGACAGAAAACTGGACAGAAGTCATTTAGTTTGCATCAAAGTCAAGTATATGAACAGCAGAATTTTTAAAGGGTACATTAACCCCACAGGAACCCTGGGGTTCTTTATGGCCTTGGAGATAAAACTGTACCTAGACACAGAGGGGGTTACTCACTAAGGTGCGAATTCGACTGATGAATTCCCATAGCAAATCCGCTACAATTTTCCCATAGTAAAGTTGCGACAATTTTTTAAAGTTAAGATTGTGACAATTTCCCCATAATAAAGTCGTAACTGCGACAATATTCTCATTATAAAGACACGACTGCGACAGTAGCAGCCTATTGCGACTGTCTTTATCTGGCGGATTCGCACCAATATGCAACAATTCGGACTTTAGCGAATAACCCCCTAGAGCAGCGGTTCTCAACCTTTTCAGCCGGCGACCCCGGCCCTGACGTCACCACGCCGCGACGTGATGACGTTTGCGGCTGACGTCACCCGCAGGAACCCTTATAAGAAGGGTTCCTGCGGCACTTCCGGGAGTCGGAGGCGGTTCTCGACCCCCGTGGGACGGCCTCGCGACCCCCGCCGGGGGTCGCGACCCACAGGTTGAGAACCGCTGCCCTAGAGTGTCCATCATAGCTATTTCCACTCACACTGCACACTGCTCATGATAAATATATAGGAGGTATGTATGTATAAACTCATTCACTGTGCTCACAAATCAATCTGTCCATCAGTGTAAAGGGAAGGAGCTAAAGAGAAACCAATGCAGATTACATTATCTAGTAATAGTAGCCACAGTTAATAGGAAAGAAGTGGGCAACCCTTTCTATAGGCATACTCAACACCGTAACAAATGTGGTGTATGTATGGAGTGCAACTGTATAGGAAATATATTCTTTGTCAGCAACTGTAATTGGGCATGGTGTTCTACACTTAGCATTTGCAACAGCAGGAAAGCATTGCATCATGTTAGCTATTGTCAAATTGATAGCATTGTACCAGTTTGTATATAATTATTTAACTTTTTAGCTAGTTGCTCCATACCATGCCTGACAAAGAGACCTGAGTATTCTTAAATGCTTGCACTGCATCTGGACATTCACTCTGCACTGTATGATGGGTAATCTGTAAACTAGACTGCTGGGCTGATTTTGCACTGTGTTAATGCAGGAATTTCAGTGGTATAATACAGCTAATAAATGCAATTTATATTAACAATTTTCTCCGCCAACTATCCCACGATGCAATGGAATTCTTTTTTAAGGTTCCGTTTTATATATGTAGGTTCAGAGATTTCACAATTCAGTTGGATACTTTCTATTTGAGACTTTTTCCCCCCACAATAACAATTTTTTTTTTTTAAATCACCACTTTGTTCATCATAATAATGATTTTAAAAAAAATGATTTTGTATCCAGTGGCAGCAAATTTAAGAGTATTGGGCCTCGCCACTTATAGGAACTCTTGGAAAGAGTCTGAAGCAGCTGACCTTGCAATCCTGAAAATAATAAACCTTACAGTGGTTTATGTTCCTATGCAATAACACAAGTGAAACATTTTTTAAAGACTGACATAATACCGTCTTTGTTAGGAAATGGGGATTACACTGACTTCTCTTTTCTCTGAAGATAAATCTCTTTCTTATTGAACATTTCATTAACTGAAGGGTAAATAAGATTTTAAAGGGGCAGTTCACTTTATGATTGCTGAGAGCTTACAACCCTTTTGAAAAACTGAAAAGCCCTTTGCGTAACAACAAGTTTTTAGAGTGAAAAAGCAACTTCTTACTCCCAGAACTAGCAGAAGGGCTGCTTTTCAGCCAGGTCATGTGACCGCATCACATATATACCATTAGAGATACACATACCCATGTGCTTACAGTGCCCTTACTGCCCATTTCTTCCCCCCACACTCCAATGGCTAGGGGTGGGGCTTAGTAACATGATTTGCATCACGACAGGGGGCAGGATTTTTTTAAGGAGGGCAAATCAAGTTGCTTTTTTCTTGGAACTGTGGAGGGGTTTAGACAGAACAGGTCAGGAATAGGGCAGGGATGGGATGAAGCAATGGCTGAAGTCTGATATATATTATGTTGGGTTAACTGGCACCTCCACAGATGTGATCAGGTCTACTCAACAACACATGCTCTCAATCATATCTCCCAATGTAACAGGGGAAAACAGAGAGACAGTGCTGTTCCCTACTGTAGTTTCCAACTTTCCATTTAAAATAAGGAGGGGGTGATCATCATCTGAAAAACTAGCAGTAGCACCAGCATTTACTCTGAGTCACATCTGATAAATAAATCCTGCGCATGGATTAAATTTGTATTTATTTATAAAGTGCACATTGCACTTTGACTAAAATAAGTGGCAATAACAGCTGTAAGTGAAGGAAATGAATAACATAAGGGTAAATGACAGCCTATTCCTAGTACAATTAAATGTTACAGCGCCTCTCCTATAAATACAGTAGAGGTAACTTTAAAACATGTTTTTTTACAGGGTTTCTTTTAAAATCAATGTGCCCTGAAATCCATTTTGTACCAGGTACCAGATCTGCCTGACTGCACATAATTAAAGAGAGACAATGTAAACCAATGTTCCACGCAACCCACTAATTACAGATTATATAAAACTAGCTCCTGCTTATTGTTTTAGTTACAATTTATAGGATCTGCTTACTAAACAAACTGAGTCTTGTCCCCTGTCTACCCCCACTCCTTTCCTGAGCTTTAGTCTGTGGAACAGCTACTCACCCCCTTCCAAACAGTGCAGAGATCTCTGCAGCTGCCCCCATTATAGGGGGTTATTGGCTAAAGTGAGAATTTGACTATCGAATTCTCAAACAATGGATTCCCATAGCAAATCCGCGACAATTTCCCCATAGTAAAGTCGATTCCCACAATGAATTTGCGACAGCAACAGAAGCAGTCTATTTGACTGTCTTTAGCTGGTGAATTCACTTCTTTACACAATAATTGAGACGTTTGCCAATAGCCCCCATAGTGTGATAGGAAAGGTTTAGTGCTTGGTAGGGTGTTGGAGTTGAGCACTGCAGGGACTCTTTATTTAATCCATTGTAACTAAGCAGAGCCAGCGTTAAGGAGGGGTCAAACTGGGCAATTACCCAGGGCCCCTGACTGTAGAGGGCCCCCAGCAGCACTCTGCCCAGTGCATCTGCAGCACTACGCAGCTCTGCTCTCCTCAAGTGCTGCTCTTTACTGATTTGAAGCATAAGTCTGCATAAGTGCTGGGCAGAGTGCTGCTGGGGGCCCTCTTGCAGTCAGGGGCCCTGGGTAATTGGCCAATAGATTTGCCAGTTTAACTAAAACTGGCCCTGTGACTAAATGTTTCCCAGGCAACCCAATGCCATTGTACAATAGGTGAACCTTTGCTGGGTATTTATTAGGGTCCCCATTGGCCAGGCACAATAGCAGTAAATTTTTCCCCCCTGCCCCCTTAAGGATCACCCCTATATAAAACAAGCTTTAGTTGCCCTTTAAAGCGCATTGTAATTTACACCATGGAACATCTCCCTTTCTTTTAACTAGGAGCTATAGTACATATATATATATATATATATATATATATATAAAACATTGTACATTTTAACACTGCGCAAGGGCAGCATTTGCTTGAAAAAAAGAAAAAATTCTGCTTTATTCCACAGCGCAATGAGCAACTATATAACACAATGTTGAGATGCTGCATGAAACAGTTCCCAGGGTGAAGGTTTTTACACAGTGAAATAATGGCAGGCTAATAACAGTGTAACTAGGAATATCAGCTAGTTGGGAAACTCATTGAAGATGGGAGGAAGAGTGCCCAGCTTGGCATAGACAGGAACAGACTGCAGGTTCCCAAGACAAGAGTTGATGTTGGTAGAACAGGCAGAGGTCATTAAGCAGGCAGTGATTATATTACTGTATCTTACCAAATACCCACCATCCTTTACATTCTTCCCAAGACCTTTTTCTCTTCTTCATGCATCACCTCCTCATTACCCAGTAAACACTTCTCCCACTCTGTGCCCTTTCTTTAAAAAGCTTTTACTAAAGTGTATCAGACTGTCACCTATGCTAAATAGCTTTAAATCATCCATAGAAGACCCATCTCTACAGACAAGCCTACAGTGTTGGGTTCCCAGTGCAGGACTACCACTAGGGCAATGCACCTCTTGCAGAACCACATCAAAATAAGATGGAACCTACTGGGATCCACATTCCATTCCTGCACCAGGGCCCATACCCATATGGTTCCTCTGCTTCATGCATTATAATAATGTATAAAGTTACAATGGTTCTTAAGGGTTGCACATTTAATTTAGCACCTTCAACATCAAAGACTTACTTCTGTCGGAATGGTTCACTGATCTGCTGCCTTTGTAAGTCCAGCACTAAGGGTATTGGGTCAGTGTGACAACATATGGACTAACAGAAGTATGTGCTGCTGGAGTCCCAGGAATGTTTTCTGAAAAGAACTGTTGAAGGTGGTTCATAGAAATTCAGAATCTAAGTTTGACATGTAAGATGGAATCATTATAAAAACATAAGGGCAGTGTGGCAGCTAAGGCCCCACTGAAAAGTCAGACAGGTTAGTCTCCAGATGACTAGAAGTGCATCAACTTAGAGAGTTAAGCTAATGGTACACATAAACTTCTTCACAGATGCCTGTGCAAGAACGATGCTTTGGCTCGTACAGCCCTTGTAAAGTATGTAAAAGACAACATGGCATGATATTTACCTGTCAATCATCTCTGATGTGAGTTACATGACCAAACAGTGACCCAACAAAGTACTGTGGTGCTGTTTGCAGTTCACAGAGTGGCCGTGTAAATTGGGCGTAGCTAAATTCTGTCCAATGGCATCACTATTAGGCACTAGGCATATGATTAGCTCCCAACCTTATAGCAGGTCCCTATCCCTCTCCCTGAAGACAAACAGACCTCGGGTAGAGCTCATTTATGTATGTGGTTACCAGTTGCTCTACTGGGAACTGTAAGCCAATGCTTCACTGCAACACTTCACAGCCATCACAATAAATGTTATCATTTGTATACATGTATTTAGAACCTTGATGACAACTGGGTTTTATTAACTATCCAGTCTTTACATACAATTAACTTCTCATTATCACCCCCCCGCCAACTGTCCCAGATCCTGTGGAACAGACCCTGGCACAGTCAATCACAACAGAGTAGGTGGCATGCAGGTGACATCAGTAGTGATGTCACTGATGAACTATCAAGTCACAAAACAATAGGCGGGGCTGTTCAGCCCTGGAGCATTGAGATGTATGCGTTATTTATAATGCACAAGGTAAATGTAGAAAGAAAGTGCATGGAGAAAGCAAGAAATTCATTGCAAACCTCTTTAAACGCAAGGTAAAGGGGGAAAAGTCATTTTCAGATCTCACAAAATCTTGCATTGTTTTTCCTTCTTCAGGATCAGAAAATGTCTCACTCAGCAATCCTTTCATTCAGCGCTGGCTGTCCTTACCAAGTGCTGCAAATCATACAACTCTGCAAAGAAAAGGAAACAAAGGCTGTGAAATTAGAAATATTTCAGGCCTTGTTTTAAACAGAAGGAAATTCTTTGCACCCCCCCCCC
>WMED01025221.1:0-11063 GCA_019650415.1 Pipa parva | reverse complement strand
GCGCAGTCGCCCGAACTGTTCGCACTACTTCGGACAATGGTGAATTCCCCCCAAAAGAGTCACCTCACCGAGACTGGAATCCCTGTAAAGCACTCGCCGATGTCCGTGTGCACAATCATGAATTCCCCCCTTACAGATTGTAGACATATATTTAATATACTTTTTTACAAAATACCTCAGAAAGCCCAACAATGTAAAATAAACCATATTTTTTAAAATAAAATAGGATGCTTATGAAATACTTAATTAAATATATAGTTAGTTTAAAGGCTTGATAAGGTTGTCACAAAGTTTTTGTTTTTTAGTTGAAATCCTAGCTCTTCATTAAAAGCAGTATTTTAGCTATCACATTCTAGGGTCAAAACATTCTCTAATTATCTTAACGAAATAACTTATTTATGCTTGTATGGAAACTGTAAATGAAGAATAAGGTAACAGGAGATTCATTACAATGCTGTTTAGTCTTTTTACAGAACGGTTAGGAGCAGGATAAACTCAATTAACAATGGAATAATACCTAATCAGCTATCTCTTATTCCCTAAGAAGGATTAAATTGTGTTCTAAATTCTAATGAGTTCCAGTATAAGCGAATAGCAGCCTGGAGATTATAAAATAGCATCTGTGATTAGTTCATATTAATTTAAAAGGTTAGCTTTATTAATTGTGACTGAACCTGTGTTCTGATGAAGAAGCAGGCAATCAATAAACTATAGTTAGATGTGCAATGCAGAATCACGTATTAAGTCTTAAGAGATAATTATTTTAGGTGACATATTGAACACTGTGATATTACCAAATAAAGCTGTATAGTCTAAGTGCATTTTACAATTAAAAAGACAATAATAGCATCCTTTGTACATTTGCTGCAATGTCTGAAATTTGCTTTTTGTTATGAAAAAATAGCGATAAATTTTGTTTAAGATGAAAATCACCAAGATATAAAGTTTCATCTGTTCCTACTAGCCTGTTTTCATTTTTGTAACATTTAAGTAACACTAATAGGAAACAGCTGCATATCCTGTTAAAACTGTAAGCATCCATTCACATTAATCTTACCCTGCCCTTGGCTAGTTCCTTCCCATGTATGGATGACTTGCTTATAGACCGAGGAACAGTATTATGGGATTCCTAACAGATGCCATTCCTGTTTGTTTTAATTTCAGTTCATACAGCAAATGAAAGCATAAATTACACTTTACATATAACCTATATACTGAATAGTCACTATCAGAAATACTTCCATGACCCATGCGTACCTTGTACAAGGGTCCTAGGAACATCTTCATAAACCATTTAGCTCTCACAAGCCTTAGGGAATGGAATAATGTTCAGTCAGAACAGATGTGGCATGGAATGCATCAGTTTACACTGCTGTGGTCTCACACATCAGGAACACTCAGTGCTTACTATCCTTTGACAATCACTAGTTGTTCCTAAACGGATTAATAGTGCCCTGAAAAGAAGGTAATAAGAGGTCAAAAAGCACTGTGCATTTAGATACCAATACTGACATTCTTCTCATCCGACTGTGGCAAAATGACCAGACAAATAATGGGTTTTACCAACCTAAAGCAGGTAAACACTTCTCAGTGAAAATACTTAATGAAACAAATTTATAAATCAGCAATTTGGCTGATACTTCACTAATTTTAATTCAAATGAAATTTCCACTTTTAAAAAAAGTTGCTCCTATGTCAACCTAATACAAGCAAATATACAGTATAACTCCAAATTTTATTGTTGTAAAGGGAGCTTGAATCCACAAGAGTGCATGTAGGTGGGAGGACAACTAGGCATTTATAAATGCTTTAATTCTGTACAAACTGCTAAATAAGAATTAAAACTGAAAGGCAAGACCATGCATATACAACCATAGCTCTCTTACATTTATTTATTCATTAAAACATGTATGTTATCAAAGATGCAAAAAAAAAAAAAAATACTTGTGACAGCCCCTTCATCATGGGGCCTAAACCTAAAAACTTGATCTTCTGTCCTCTAATTGGATTTAGAGTGGAGTAAATGTCGTTCTACTGTAACTATATTCTTCAATAAAGTTCCTGTGACAGATCAGCTGAATTACTTCAGCAATAGTTTGGAAAAACAAAAAAATGTCAAAACCAGAATATTGTCTTCCAGCGCTCAGAAATCTGGCACAACATTGTTATTTCATCTACCGTATCAGATTTTCATGTTTGCTAAGTATTTTGGCAGCTTCCAAATCTCTGTATTTTTAAACAGACGGGGGGGACACAAAAACAAAACTGATTTTTCATCTTGCATTATTTATTTTTAAAATTAATTTCAAATTAAACAATGCATTATGAACAATGCTTATAATGCAAGCATTTTCTTATGGTTTCTTTCTTTTTAATGCAAATTTCTGTGTTTAACAATATATATAACTCAGATGGTATTTGGTGGATTAATTTCATGTCAGTTTTAGGTTTATTATTATTATTATTATTTATTCTTATAAAGCACTACTATTTTATGCAGCGCTTTACAGAGATTCATTATTCACTTCAGTCCCTGCCACATGGAGCTTACAATCTAGTTTCCCTATTTCGTCACACACACACAGATGTATGTTTTTGGATTGTGGGAGGAAACCGGAGTACCCGGAGGAAACCCACACAAGTGCGGGGAGAACATACAAACTCCATGCAGATGAAGTCCAGGGTGAAATTGAACCTAGGACCACAGCACTGCAAGGCAGCAGTGATAAACGCTGCAGTTTAGTTTGGTTTAGCTTTTTTTTCAAATTCAGAATCTTAAAAAGAAATTGAAATAGTTCTCTTTTCATTACATTTTAATTACTGGGAAGAAACTCCATTCTCTTTCATTTATCGGCAAAATATTTCTATATTTTTATCTTAAATTGTTAAACAATGGTCTTCTGAATATTTATCTTTCCGACACATTCAGGCATGGACAATTTATACTAAGTCATTGTAAAGGTGAGATTTTTCTGCTTGATATTTCTGCCTGCTAAGTTAATCTTGCATTTTAAATTTTAAAGATAAAATCACTTTTGGGTATATTTCACCGCAGTAGGGGAATAATAAATATGCTTCAACCTTCATATTTAAAGTTGGATTTGACAACAAAGAAAAAAATCAGCATGAGAGTCCTTGATGAGCCATATTCAAGATGATAATTGTGAAGTGGTCTGAGAGTCTATTCCAGTCATTTGCCCTATTATTAAAACCTTCTTTATGAGACACATGGTTCTTTGCCTTAAAAGTCCAAGGATGATGTATTAGATCTTCTTTTGTGTATTCTTTCTGAAGCTGAAGGGGGAAAAAGCCATTTCTAGGCTAAGAGATTGTTCAAAAAGGTCAAGCTGATCCCTAGAGACCCTCTGCTCCTTGTATTATTTTCTGCAAAGTTTGACACAAATTAATCCAAGCAGTCATTTATATTCAGTGATATTATTTCCCCCCCCCATGTCCCTGTATATGGTATTATATGAAAATGCATAAATCTCAATCTTATTAAATGTACAGTACATAAATAGAGGGGATTAAGAATGTACGATGCCTTGACATACGTATAAAGATAACCCAGATATTTATTCTATTTTTCCTTTAATACATTCTGTGGACATAAATGCATTCACATACCTTGCAAAAATATTTGTTGTTGCACTCATGAAACTGCATCAGTAAAATTGTAGCAACCTAGTCCTAGTAACAGGCATAGTTTACTACACAAGAGAAAGGAGAAAATAAACTAAGATTCAATTTGTATTATTACAGTTTGATCCAATTTGACCTCAGAATAAGAATAATTAATCAAGGTAAGGGTTTAAAGGTGTGTCAGGCTACTTTCATTTCTTTCATTATTTATCTATTTGAAACTTGCACCTGTACTTATCCATTTTACATTCCTTAACAAACTTAAGCAACACGCCCTGTAGCATAGCAAGAGAGCAAGTTTATAGCATAGCAAGGGAACTGAAAAATACATGGGGTAAGAGACCTGGGGGAAATGTACAGTTTTCCACTGATTTTTATGGGACCAAATCAACTTTTCACTGTAAAAAAATATGCATCAAAAAGTGACTTTTGGCTCTTTTATATAGACAATACTGGATTAATAAAAACAAAAAAAGTTTTTATAATGTTAAGGCATCAAAAAACATTTTCAACTTTTGTAAATACCTGGAGTGTTACTGGGACAAGAGAACTGAAGTGCAGCAAAGCAAGAAAGAGCTAAAGATTAGCCATAGCAAGAGAGAACTGGGGTGTGGTATAGAGTAGCCATAGCAATAAAGAGCTTAGGTGTATCATAGAGTAGCAATAGCAATAAAGAACTGGGGTGTATCATAGAGTAGCCATAGCAATAAAGAACTGGGGTGTGGCATAGAGTAGCCATAGCAATAAAGAACTGGGGTGTGGCAGAGAGTAGGAATAGCAACAAAGAGCTGGGGTGTAGCGTAGAGTAGCCATAGCAATAAAGAACTGGTGTGTAGCATAGAGTAGCCACAGCAATAAAGAGCTGGTGTGTAGCATAGAGTAGCCATAGCAAGAAAGAGCTGAGGTGTATCATAGTAAACCATAACATAGCTAGTTGTCCAGGGAGCTATGATTTGTGGCTGCAAGAAATTCAGACATAAATCAATCATTTACAAATATATTTCTCAATTTCCAGGTATTTATATCCACACATCAGTATCCAAGATTGTAGGAGAATTTACTTAATTATTATTGATACAAATATGGTTTTAAAATTATTTAGAATATAACATTAGAAGTTCTGCTGGGTAAATAATTTTAATTTAAAAGAGCTATACTGTAGATATATTCCACTGTAATGCACCGTGACACTTATAATTTATCTTATTGATTAAACAGTGAAGATTATTGCATCCTTCACAGGCTGTGGGGGTATTTGGCATTGTTTACCTACAGTGTTTGTAAAGGTAATTCTGACAGAAAAAACAGTATTTTGCTTGTGAAACAGTGACTTGTGTTTTCAGATAAATCATTGTTCCAACATTTTTTCCCCACTCAACAGTAATTATAAATGCAATAATTGGTAGTGATGTGTTAAATTTTCTCTCCAGCCCCATAGAAAGTCATTATTTTCTTAACTTGAAAAACAGGTTCAAACAATAAAAGAAAAACTATTAAATGCATTGACGATCTTTTTTTTTAATACTTTTTAAGATTTTTCCTTTTGTCCCAAAAACTATTATATATTAATATAATAAATCTGGAGCAAAGTTCAGATAATGTCATAGCGAACAAGAAAAAAAAAGAACATCCTAATTTAAAACTATGCCCATAAATTAAAAAAACACGAGTTTAAAGACAATGAAAAAAATGATTTTCGAAAGTAGAATTGGGAAAACCAAGTAAAGTACCCATAAAAATTAATTTTGGTCTGATTTATGTTTATTTATAGTTAAGAGAGAAACAGGTCACTCATATCCACTGCATTAGCAAGTACAAAGGTGAAGAGTAGTGAAAAGTCTACTGCATATACTGCATACCAGCTAGCAATACACCAAAACTTAGATAAGAATGGAAATCAATGACACTTTACTACGGTTATTTCCCCTGTTTTTCACCCCATTCTTTTTTTTTCTTTTTTTTCCCGTCACATTTTCCCTTTCCCCTATTTTCTAAAAAGCCTTTTAATATTGATATTTTTTACACCAGGGACTTAGAAAAAATTTAAAGTCCCACCTCTATTGGGAAAAATAGGTTTTTGCATGGATATTTTATAGTGTGGTGTTTCACAAATGATTGTGGGTAATGTATAAATTTGAAGTTTCTTCATATTCATATTTAAGATGCACATAACAAAGTCATAAAAAACAACAGATTACAAACATGATTGTTGTTAGAAGGCCAAAATAAAACCCTAACTTTGTGATGAAGCACATTGTCATAAGTACTGAAACATATATGGATATGTTAGCTCATTCCAAGGAATATCTGCATATAAACATGATCATTCAATACAACCATGAACTTCCACACAACAAACACACATACTCTTGTCAATACATTTGTTTCATTGATTGTGAGCAGATGATATTTTTCCATCCTGGTTTAAAAAGTGTATCAATATATGTGATCCATGGTTGATTGTTTTTGATCAATGACAAACACATTCACATTTCCATCCAGACAATTTATCAAAATGCAATTGGACTGAATGATCTTTATTAACCAAATCAATACTGGCATTTTAGCAATTATGGAAAGCTTTAGAAATATCAGCCCTTTTTAGGCCCTTAGACTTTCAAAGGATTAGAAATATAATGAAATACCAAGCTTGCAAAGATCATTTCTATAAATAAATAGATAACAGAATATATACATCATGTTCTAAAATATCATTAAAAAAAGTGACAGTAATAACATTTTTAGTAATTTTTGGAATGTGGGTGAACTGGAAATAGTTGTCAGTAATACTGATTTTCCTTAAAGACTTTATTCTCCGTAATTCTCTGCAGTATTTCATCATGTAATAAAGTAGTGACAATATTCCCAAGTCAAACTTACTATCTCAATTAATATGATATTTATGTGTCAATTTATACGACAGTATTGATGTGCACAGCACTTTTCAGTGTCAGCAAAATGATCATTAGGGGGACCCCAAACTTCTATTACCCTCAAGGTTTATAACATATGTATTTTAACATAGAACTTAACTTTGGCAGCTGTGAACTCTTACAACGCAACATGAATTCTATTTCTAATACAGTTATTCCAAATGTAATCTAGTATAAAAAGGAATCTACCAACTAGTTCATTCCTTTTGACTCTCCTATGTCCATTTGCTTGCATCTGATTGGCCTTTATATTGTGTATGTGTGATCAGCATCACCTAAACATTTTCATCAGCACAGTTGACTACAAAGTATATGGGGAGAAGTGTTTCTGCATTGCCTTTGTGAGGATAGGTTTGGTTGAATGAAACATAAGTTCAGCCAACTTGCTATGCTAATTATAACAGTCACAGGTTCAATTCTACCCTGGAATCCATCTGCATGAAGTTTGTATGTGCTCCCCGTACCTGCATAGGTTTGCTCTGGGAGCTCCGGTTATCACCCACATTTCAAAAACATACTACATAGGTGTGTGCATGTGACTGAATAGAAATTAGATTGTAAGCTCCACGGGGCAGGGACTGAAGTGAATGATGAATCTGTGTAAAGCATTGAATAATATATCAGCACTATATAAACAAATAAACACAATACAATATTATTTTTCCCTTTTTGTTTAGTCCCTCGTAGTCAGCAAGTGGAAAGTACCTTAACTTTGGAAATATTTAATTAACTTGTGATTCATCTTGTGGTTCAAGTGTAATGCTGAACATGCTTCTCATGTAAGAAGAAATCAACCAATCAAGAATATCATATTATAATAAAGTGCATGATGATTTGCTTGACAAACAAATAATCTAAGATTTCTCATTTCTAAAACTAAACCTGTTATCAATAAACATGAGATGATTCTGCTCCCACAAATTTCCCTAACACCGTACTAAAGATGTTTTTAAAATGCTTGAAATAAATATAAACTATTTCACTTAAAAATGATGGATAACTCAGGATAAGCATATATTTTATGCACATTAGTTGAGAGGGGATAGCGTTTCTTTAAGAAATTACACATTTGGATTCACAAAGCAATTATTTCTCAACTGAGTTCGCACACATGTAAGTGTTCTTGTTTTACTTGGATCAGCCATGAATTTGCTTTTTAAACTTTTCTGAAATATTAAACTTTGTATAACATGTAAGAATCATAATTAGTTAAATGTTTTACATGTACAGGTAACATAATCAGATGTTATAGGTCATAGGGACATGTACAGGTAACATAATCAGATGTTATAGGTCATACGGACATGTACAGGTAACATAATCAGATATTATAGGTCATAGGTACATGTACAGGTAACATAATCAGATGTTATAGGTCATAGGTACATGTACAGGTAACATAATCAGATGTCATAAGTCATAGGTACATGTACAGGTAACATAATCAGATGTTATAGGTCATAGGTACATGTACAGGTAACATAATCAGATGTTATAGGTCATAGGGACATGTACAGGTAACATAATCAGATGTTATAGGTCATACGGACATGTGAAGATGCTTTTAACAGGTTTGTTCTTATGAAGTTTCACCTTCACAACATAGGACAGAAAGTACATTCTGTGTCAATATATATTTGAAGTTGTACAGGGAAAATCAATACAGCTTTCTATATGTAAAGTGGAAAACTGAAACTTTAAAAAAAAGAATTGCTTAGCTTTCTAAACTCTAAATCACTCCAACTGATGCTATTACTTCAAATAATGTTTTAAATGATCACTCCTCCTTTTATTTTTTTGGAAAATATATATATATATATATATATATATATATTTATATTTTTTTTTTTTTTTTTACTTTTTCTGGAAAATTTCTAAATTTGTTCTATTAGTTGCTATGGGCAACAGCTCCAAACCACACTTCTTTATTTTAGTTGAACTTTCAAGCCTTTCTGCCATTTCTTGGTCAATGAAGATAAAGGAAAGGAAGGATGTTCTCCAGAGGACAGAATAGGCCGGACTATGGACCATAATAAACATCAGATCTCAAAAATCGAAAGCATGTTTAAAATCATTTTAAATGCATCTGGAATGGGAGCTATGGGCATCTCAAATGAAATGTCAGGATATCAAATGCAGTTATATCTGGAAAATTCTACGTTCCGAGGTGTTACTTTGGATATAGTGCATTAAATGCAAGAGTATAAGGTATGAATATGCTAAGCCATAAACCCTGCAAGAAAATTTCCAGAGGTTGCTATAATTGAAAACCTATTGGATATACAGACTGGCTTACAGATAACCACATATGTATATCCTAATCACTCACTGTGTTGTGCAGGCTGTATTAACTGATGTTCTCTAGATATATATAAGCATGTACTATAGCATGTTTATGTTGGTTGAAAGGGTCCTGTGGCAGCTTTATTAGACTTCTGTTAAATGATGAATATTATTGTGGCGACTTGCTTAGATTTGAAGATGGAGTATCCAATATCTTGGAAAAATTAAGCCTTCTGGGTATGTTGGAATAGACTGAACTTACTAAACTTTCACAGAAAAAGTTTTATCACAATTAATTGGAAGGCATCCTTCCTGGATTTATACTTCACTTGAGTACATGTGGGGCATGAGGACATTTGTCTGGACATTTGAACAAAAACTAAACAATGTCATCAATTTGTCATCTTAAAATACGTATATGAAAATTGATTTCTTTTTTTTTTTTTTTTTTTTTTTTTTTTTTTTTTTTTTTTTTTTGCTTTTTACTATAAACATACAGCAGGAAAATAACAATTATTTTGTACCCGTGAGACTGTTTAAAACTTGTAAGTCCTTAAATAGTTGTAGCTCTAATTTAAACTACTCTAAGGGTCCCAGTACAAACATGACAACCTCCATTTAAATTGGGTTATTCTGAAAAATGATTCACTATTTTAAAAGCTGATAGAAGTATGGATTTTAATAGACCTACATTTTAAGTATTGTTTTGCGTCTCACGAAAAGGAGTGATAACATGTTCCTTTAAGACCAGCGTTCGCTGCACTGTCTGCACAACTCATTAACAATCCTCAATTCCACAAATTTATTTTTAAATTTATGCATTTATTTTGCACTGAAGCAGGGAGAATATTTTTTTTCTATTTTTTTTTAAGTTTAATACATGTTAAGATATACAAATGGGACAGTGGGAATTGTATAAAAATAGGTTTATCTTGAAATGCAGTTTAACAAATGAGTTCCAAATAAAATGATAATGTGAAATAATGTAAATTATCAGTGTAATATCCATGCACCCTTATTTATTATTCAAGATGTTATAGACTGGAAAGAAGAATGCTACTTATATCAGGGGAATGAATTAGAAACTCAGAAAAAGAGTTGAGGTAAAGTTGAACTGAGTTCTGCTGAGGTGACTGGGAGGAATATTTATACAACTAATATGAATGTTTCATGAACAGAACTTAAAAGAAATGTTAAAACTATGTAATTAATGTATTTAAATCAAATTTACAGGATAGAGAAATCTAGAAAAATATGTTATGGTATATGTAAATAAATATGAGTAGAATTATAAACATATGTATGTGTCCTTGGTGTGAACATGTCTAGACCAGACTGTCTCTTTATCTTTATTACACAAATACAAAAACTTTGCTTTTTAGAAATCAGAAATGACACTTCCAAGATGGTGGTTGGAAGCAGCCAATGTGATTACACACATTGTATGGTGAGCTGTATATAATAATAATAATAATACATTTTATTTATAATGCACTTATCATTTTAACAAAACCTCAAAGTGCTACAGGATAATAATCATCAAAAGCAATAAAACAAACTAAAAGTCAAAATGTGTTAGCAATTATATGCCCTTCTAAAAAGAAAAGTGGCCACTGGCATCTTCCAATTGGTTCATGTTAGAGATATGTTGGATAATGATGCAGCTTCTTAAAATATATGCTGGCAAGTTAGGCAGCAAGGTGGCATAGAGGAACTAATGTTCCTGAAATTCTGTTGTGTACAAATAGACTAAGTAGAGTTGAGGCTTCAGAGAAGTAGAATGGACAATGGATTCAAAAAGAGGTCTTTATCTAGTTAGTATATTACAGGGCAGGTTGTCTTTCAAGGGACAACTACCTGGGACAATGGGAATTAAAGATATAAGTAGCTATGGCAAGTGCTGATAGTGGCCAAAGAGACTGGCAATCCATGAATAAGGGATGAGGGGTTAAAACATATAAAATAGCATAATGGAAAGACTGCCTTTTTATTATTAATATCATTGTGATTGTTCATCTAAATAATAATTGTTTATTTGTTTGTCTGCTACTTACCCATACAAACATACAAAATGTGCACTCCATCATCCAACCAGTGAACGTGAAACCTACATACAGAGTTTTTTGCTACTTCAACTAAACCACCTGCCTTTTAAGATGGTAAAAGCAAAACAATTTTCCAGAAAGTAAGGGCAAGACTGCATCT
>WMED01025220.1:0-11063 GCA_019650415.1 Pipa parva | reverse complement strand
ATACTGTATATAATACTGTATAATATCACTATATTAGAGTGATACTGCTGATAATAAATATTAAGTTTGCAAGATTGGCACTAAAATCTATTCAGACATACATAAGATATATTCCACGAGTTTCTCTACTTACTAGATAATATTGGCATGTACAGAATAGCAGCACTTGCCTGAACTACTCTCACTAACACAAACATTTACCACACATATACACCAGTAAATAATGCCCTATATGATAGCCTTTTGATTACTGTCCTCAGAAAATCTGGCCAGATACATTCTGCACATGCTGTTGGCTTTATACATACAGTTAAACAGCATGTATATTTTCATTGATTCAATTTTTAAAAAGGAATCCTCTGTGGACCTATGTGTTCGCCAGAAAATCTCTTATATAAACCATATGGAATCCACTTAAAGGAGAACTAAAGCTAAATAAGACATATTAAAAACTTACCTTATATTAAGTTGAACCAATGCAGTCACAGCTTCATCTGTACAGTAATTTCTCTTCACCAAAGCAGACTTCACAGCACTTTGGCTGACACAGGAGCCGGCGCAAAGGACCGCCCACTTATCAAATCGGCGGTGCAAAAGGGTTTGAACATCATCTTGTTCATTGCAGGGCCAATGAGAACGCTCCCTGCAATGAGACTAATGATGTGTGAGCCCTTTTCTAGACATCGGCAGAGCTTCGCGCTGGCTCCTGTGTCAGCCTAAGCGCTGTGAAGTCTGCCTCAATAAAGAGAAATTACAGCACAAATGAAGCTGTGACTGCATTGGTTCAACTTCATATAAGGAAAGTTTTTAATATGTCTTTTTTTTTAGCTTTAGTTGTTCTTTAATGCAGTGCTGATTAGTCATCCATTTAGAGGCATGGTGCTGGGTGTTGGGATGCCTAAAAGTGAATGCAATCTCTGTCATGCTACTGAATGGATAATCAACATTGAAGCATGCGAATTTCATGTGTCTAACTAAAATAAATGGCCCCGGGACAATTAACTAGAATGAGCATTAGTATTTCCTTTAAAAAGGTATAAATCACCACTAGTACATGGCTTTTACAGATTGAAACAAGTGCAGCCTGTAACTAAAATTGTTCGTAATCAGGTCTCTAGCATGTAGACAAAGATATGTCATTGTCTTTAAAGGAAATAGGTTTAAATGCCTCTAATCCAATGTACACATCTGTCCACCAATCCCTTATGTTGAGTTGAAAGATGCTATAAACATTTTTTTCAGTCCACATTAGGCTACACCAACTGTCTGTATCCAGTCTGTACAAGTTGTTCACTGCGTGGCTACAATAAAATATTTTAGCATATGCTATTTTGTAGTGAGCTGAGCTGTTTATTTGGAAGTAGATATTATTTTCAATGCACTAGATGCATCTTCTACTTTAAAATTGCTGCAGCAACAGACTGCATCATGTGTATAAAACTAATCCCCAAAACAGCAAAAAGAAAAAGTGAAAAAAGACCTGATTCATGGAGCAGATGGCTTCTCATGCAACTCTTCCTAGACTGGTAATGTACACACCTGGGGACTTAATGGCTTTGTCTTGGAGACTCTGGATTTAGTAGGTAAATACTGAGTCATCAGGGAAAGCCTCAGATTCTCTGACCTGGGAAGGATCTGGCTGGCTCTGCCCTGTTAAGTTTATAACCTTACTGACCCCCGCCCCTAAATCAATCTGATTTGATCCCATGTGTAAAGCCCTGCCCATAATGTTACACATACAGTATCACTAAGCCCTGCTCTGATCATCGAAAGTCAGGGGGAGCTGATCTAGGGCATTAGTGCCTATTAAAATTCTCAGGTATGTTATAATAATTTATGTATTTTTTTTTTTTTCCTTTTTGTGTTTTTAACAGAAACGTACTGCTGATATAAGATCAGATCTGGCTTTAGATTTTGGTGTGTCAATATTACTTTAAATTGATATTGTAATTACTGCTTGTGTGAGACCAGTACTGAGTTACTTAAACTGGGACTGAGCAGAATTCTCAGTCATCTTTCTATATGCAGATCAGAATGCCTGAGAACAGCAATGCTAACAAATTACAAATGTAGTATTTACTGCAGCCCCCAACTTTTGCTGATTTGTTGACTGGTTCCCCAGTCCAGCAAAGGTTTGACAGACCGGCAGGGTGGGCGGGCCAAGCATGTTGCCGGCTGCATGATGGTGACGTACTTTCTGTGCTCAAATCATCACCATATGGCCTGATATCAAGGGTCCCATAGACTGGCAGTGGTCCGCAGCCCAGCGGTTGGGGACCCATGATTTTCTGCTTATTTAAAGCTACTGAACACTTATTTGCATGTAGGAAAACCATTTATAGTAATGTAAATGTATTTAATGTTATTGTGTAAATAGATATTGTGTAGCTTAGTAGATAATTACAACCTTATTGAGATTATTTATGAAAAGTAACTTTGTTAAAATTACATTAAGGGTCTGTTTACAGCTACAAAATACAAAAAACTGGGCTTTGATTGCTACACACAACTTTAACTTACCCAACCCCAAGGATTCTCTGAGGACATTCATGACAGGTGACATCATTAATGACAAGTGGTATTTATCAATGAGTGACAGATTATCTCAGCATTGCAAATTTGTAAACATGAATGATTTCATTCTGAAAATATCAAAGACAAAAGATATATAACAGCTCTCAGTCTGGTTACTAAAATCCCATTTAGTGTTTGTTATCATTGAGGAGATAGTCCCAGCCAATGAGAGTAAAGGCATCTCTAAGCTGAGAGAATTTAGCCTTTCTAAAGTTAAATGTTTAACATTAACAGTGTAGGCAACCTGCGGTTCCCCAGCTCCTCTGCCTTGGTTGACAAAAGAAAAAAAAAGAATAGCAATTATTTATCAATTTGATTTTTATTTATATATTGTTTTATTTTTGTTTTTGTCTTTTCTTTTCTTCCATTTGTTGTATTCTGTTGTTGTAACAGGTCTAATTAGAAAAAGATTCAAACTTTTAACTGTTTCTAAGCTGTGTTATGTTTTGCGGCTCCAGGGGGTTAGGGGGTTATTTGCTAATGTGTGAAATCGACTGTCGAATTCTCAAACAGTGGATTCCCATAGCAACTCCATGACCATGACAATTGTCTCCATTGTAAAGTCGCGACCGCAACAATTTTTTAAAAAGTTGTGACTACGAAAATTTTCCAAAGTAAAGACACAACTGTGACAATATTCTCATCATAAAGATGCAACTGTGACAGTCGCA
The DNA here is from genome assembly GCA_019650415.1 of Pipa parva. Lineage (NCBI taxonomy): Eukaryota > Metazoa > Chordata > Amphibia > Anura > Pipidae > Pipa > Pipa parva. The sequence continues at coordinate 7,818 of WMED01025220.1, read as the reverse complement.
GTCTATTGTGACTGTCTTTAGCTGGCGAATTTGCACCTTTACGCAACAATTCAGACTCTAGCGAATAACCCCCTATTTCTCATATAAACAGATGAAGTTGAGATCCCTTTATACATTGAATCAAATTTGCAAGCCTTTACTTTTTAACTAACAAGCTTCTGTGAAACATCTATGAGTCATGAGCATAAAATGTGTAGAATAGGATAAGTTGTTTCTCTTGACCAGGGGTTCCAGCATTCTACATATTTTTTTTCTCTATGAACAGATCTTAATTACGGTAAAGCTATATATCATGTTTATTATTCCACTGTAGTATGTATACATTTATATACACAATCAACAGTCTCCATTGCCTTGACAACATTGATTATATTCTTTCCAGTTTAATCACTCAACCATCACAGAGAGAAAAACAGTCATATTGATGAGCGGAACCAACTGATATCTTGTATGCTCTAATTAGGACCTTATCTCCCACTGTGCAGAGAGCAAATGGCATGAAGCCTTGATTGTAATGTCTTCAAATAATGCACCAGTAGAGGGTGTGTAAATGATGCATCTTGAATAAGCCAATAAGGTTTATTGGATCAGTGCATAGCGCAAAACAATTGGTGGTCATTTGTTGCTGTTGAGAAAAATAACCCTTATTTAAAGAAACAGGTGTAGTGCTCCTGTTACAGACTATTAGATTTTACAAGCATGGCCGCATGTTACTTTGTTTTTACGCATTCATTTGCACACTGTAATGTCGCCAATTTTTGCATCTTTTCCATATGACAATTTAGGGAGGTTTGCACATTTTCACTGGGTAACTAAATGACGCCCAACAATTTTGTGTCAGTTTCTCCATGCTAATTTTCTCATCTACATATGTTCAGATATTGCTAATATTGACCTTGCTTTTCTTCTAATTGTCATAACTCTTGACATAGTGGAGGGGTAGTGAGACCATGCGCGTCTCATGGTGCGAATTTATCAATGGGATATGCAGCAATTTCTCTCAGAGCCACTTCTTTCAACCACCAAAAATATAGAGGGAGTGCGCTCGCTGTCCCTTCAAAAAAGAAGAGCTGATACAGTGTAGTATGCACTATCTCACGGCTAAATTTGAATGTATAACATTTACACTTACAATGTCAATTCTTGTCCATTAGCCTATAGTGACACAGTTCATCATTAAAGTGCAGTCTGTAGGCAGTCATCTCTAGATGTACTGAAATTAAATGTAGATAAAATTGCTTTCTTAGAGTCACAGTGTGATGATAACTCCAACGCGTTTCACTTCTTTAAGGTTGTTTCCTCAGAGTGAATTCACAAACATAGTGAAGTTACCATCTTGTGTTATACTCCCGATGCAGCTGTGTCCTTAGTAACCGGCATTTGGCATCGGGAGGGATGTCTGCTGACCTAGATCTCCAACAACACCTAACAATACCCCACCCGCAAGCTACAGTATTCTAGCTCTGTAGGTAGTATGACGTTTTCAAGAAACTACCATCACAATTTCAAGAAATGTTCTGTTTATACTGTTTGTGTTTTAGAGAGACATTGCCAACTGGAGCGTCCTGTTTCTGGGCACCTGATCTTCATATACAAGAAGCAGTCTTCCACATTCTGTTCTATTTTTCCTGTCTCCTGTTTTTCAGCATTTCTGATTTGTTTTCAGTCTGATATTCCCAGTAGCTCATTGGCTCTTTGTTTCAGGTGTCCATTTTTGCAACTGCAGTGATCCTTATATTTCAGCAGTTCCTGTATTCTTTTATTCAGTTCTGCCATTCCTGTTATCTCAAGTCAGCAATCCTTTGTTTTTAGACCCAGTCTTAGAACTTTCCCTTTTCAATTCAGCAGAAGCTGTCTGGTCCAGCATTTCAGATTCCAGTTTATCTGTCTAGCTCCACTGTGTCTCTTGCTTTGTTGTTACATTTCTACTGTTCTTGCCTTTTGCCAGACTGCAACACAGCAACCACCAGTGGGAGATTAACCTGAGGTCTGGGACCTGGGAATTCACTTTAAGCAAGGTTCAAATCTCCTTGTGTAGGTTAAGGCTAAAGACCAGAAACCTCTTACATACTATGCCCTGGAATTAACCAGTGCACACACCACTGTGGTATAGAGGATTGTCGACTAAAAATATTCGTGGGGTAACAGTAAGCTCAGGCCCCTTGGTATGAAACAACAAGCTCAGGCAATTTGGTCTTTTCAGTTAAGTCTAAGGGCCCTTGTGTAGTAACAACCTTAGCAATGCCTCTGTCACTTATTTCCCCTATACCCCCAATGCTGGTTTACAAAATATAATTCCAGGTTTAGGCAGTTACCTACACCCTATCAGCCCTCCACTATTTGATCAAGGTATAGCTCTCTGACTTAACAAAGGAAAATTAAATCTCAGCAAATGTTTATGACATTAGGTACTGATGCTACTTGTCATGAGTAGTGCTGCTTATATGCTCTGCTCATGTGTACCAGAGCCCAGCTGGTTTATGGTAAGCGCTGGGCTCTCCTTTAGCACTTCTGGGGTCAGTCAGCCAATTACGGCCGCTGATGTCACAAATTCAAGTTGTGAGCACTGTTAGTAAGCAATCAATGTCATCACAATGGATCCTTGCCTGGTGTTATGGAAGCTATTTATCCAAGCATTTAAGTTAAGTCTCTGCTTCTGTCTGCCTCAGCTTCATGACACACAGCCTGCTACAGCTCCAAAAGACAGCCCTAAAGGGATCAGCTCAAGAGTCATCTAAGAGGTTCTGCAGTGACCAGTGAGTCTCTTCATAACTATCACCAAAGCCTTGTCTATGTACACCACTGGTATGTCCCTGCAGCATTTGAGCCAGGAATGAGAGTCCCAGGAGAGGATATACATACTCTGTGCTTCAAGAAGGTGCTGTGAGTTATAGTTCAGCATGTGCCCAAGGGTTCTATGATTGACGGTTCAATTTCAGTGCACCAAGTATCATCCTGCTCTACATTACAGTTCAGCTGATCAAATCCTCCATCAGAGTTCCCACGTGAGTCTATCCAGTTGCCACCAGTGGGGGGTTAATCTAAGAGCCATGATCTAAGAGGTTCCCTACCGCAAAGGCCATACCCCATTTTGGGGTTTTCAGTCTGAAGTCAAGGGCCTCCTTAGACTCTATGTCTCAATGTTAACCAGTGCCAACTCCCATTGTGGTACAGAGGATCCACCTTTTCCCTATGTCACTATGTTCCTGTGTTTCGCTGTACGCCTTAGCCCCTCCGGAGCTGTACCACCCCATGTTTCTGTGTGTCTACCTCCAGAGATATACTACCTTGCACCTTTAACCTTCATATTTAGAACACCTTAGTGCTTTTAGAGGTGTTGCGGGCTCTGGGTATGCTATAGTTCCTCTAGCAGTGACCCTGTCCTGTGATAACCCCCTTGTAATCTGCGAGATCAGTGACAGCATGCTCAAGCCCTCTACAGAATATCAATCCATGGATCCAGATCTCTGACAGTGCTTAGATTTGGACATATCATTTTGAAACCCATTACTAGCTTTCTACTGGATTTCTCTAATCTCACCATGCAAGCTATTCCTCTTTCCATCCTGCAGGAACTATCGTCCTTAGGCTATCCATTCAAATTCATCAATAACTGAGCAAATACACAACCCCTTCTCAGGTATTTCCTCTGTAGCTCTTCATATAATCAGTAGGATGGACTATCACATCATCACCTATAGGGACTAAACTCCGAAAGGGAGAAGGTACCTGTTACACAGGAAGCTGCACAAGTAGTAGATTAATGCAGGATAAATAACCTCTGTGCAGTATATAGCACAGTCAAACACTCGCTAATTCCATCTAGACAGATAACCAGAACATATTCTGTCAATTAGATAGCACTTTAAGAAATGTCTATGTAGACAAAGAAAGAGGAGATAAGAACATTTTTACATTAGTTTGTATTTCGTCTTGCTGTTTCCTCACATGTCATCTATGTAGTTATGGTTTGCATTGGATTTTGGGTTCTTTATTGGAGAAATGTCCATTTATTATCGTCACAGAGAGGATTTCCAAACATCATAGCAGCACAACAGAGAAAACGCAGCTCCAGTATAAACCTGGTGTGATCATCAGTGTCAGCAGTGGATGTCTCTTGTTCACACCAATATTATTAGGACACTCAACGTCAGTCAAACGCAGAATGCTTGTAAGGAGAGATGTGTATCAGGGTGGCATTGTAGAAACATATTCTGATGTTCTACTCTCTGTCAATAACTCAGACTTTGGACATGTTACACGATTCTTCTGGGAGAGCAGATAAATTCAGAAATCTTCATTTGCAGCAAACCACTGGGAATAAGCAGGGAGAAAAGCTCATATTTAAATAAATAGTAGATAGGAAAACACAGGCCTATTAAAAGATTCCATTTACTATGCAGGGTTTGCCTCGGAAGAGTTGTGCTGTATAATGAAAGCTTGCTTAATGATTACATGTGGAACAGGCTGTGCTGCAAGAGAAACAGATTTATAGTACAGCAGAGCTAGTTAAAAGAGATTCCCTCCCTTCTCTCCTGCAATAAACCGCTTTAATGGTCCCTCTCTCTCTGCTTTTTTATTCTCCTATTCCTGTATACTTTTCCCATTCCTTTCCTTTTAACCCCTATATTTTTACTGTCACATAGCTGAATCTTGCTTATTTACTCTGCTCGCTCTTGTCATTCTTTCTGCAAAACAGCTTAGACAGAGTGTCCATTATGCTCTCTTAACTGCCGACCTAACAAATAGCCATCTGCCTTCCACTGCCTGTTGCCTCGCATTTCTGTGGACAGATCACACATCATGTTGCAAGGAGTTAACAGTTTCCTGTATAATGAAGAAATTGTGTTGCTCCTATAAGCACAGTGTTAAATGTACAACCTATATCTCAATAAGGTAGCACTTCAACACCAGGGATACCTTGTCAACTGGATCCAGATAGATGCCTGCAATTACACTGACTCGTCTTACCAGATGTTTGCCATTTCTGAGTTCCACAAGCAATAAATAACCTAAAAAAGAACAGGAAACAAAAAAGCCTATATATATATATATATATATGTGTGTTTTTTATGTTTCCAGCAGTTTTTATTTTATATATATATATATATTAAAAGTCACCAAATGAACTGCACTCTACAATCTAAAAATATAAAATAAAACGCACTTCTCGAGTCTTCATTACATTATATTTTAATAAACAAGGTGTGACATTTCGATTGAGGCTCTTGTTAATAAACCTTGTTTATTAAAATATATGAAGACTCCAGTAGTGGACTTTACTCTATATAGGGGCTTATGCATGAAAGGCTGTAATACTCACGTAAAGGTGTGAGTTCACATTTATTTGCCATTTCCCTATATTTGGATATTTAGCATATTTGGGTATTCAGTGGTGAATTTAAGACTAATTCCAAAGCATAAGACAGTCTCGGACTTATACTGCACTTTGCACTACTTTGCGTATGTGTGGGCCGATAATTTGACTATTCATGAAGCAGCAGAGTCTGCCGCAGAAGCGCCTTTTTACAAGGTGTACTGCATCACATTTTCCAATTTTACTTCAGTAAGTGGCAAATTAGGGGGCTGATGGTAGGGCTCCTACTCTCCAACTGATTATGCAAGAGATGGCTACTAATGCGTTTACGTAGAGAATTTGTGACTATCAGTGCACAGCAACCCAAAGTGATGAGAATTCACTTCAAGGGCTAAATTTATTACAATCGTTAAAATTATAGATATCGAAATTCGGACGGACCGTTGATTGACCATCGATATCGGTAAAAACCATTCTATATTGCGATATTGGTGCTATCACTTTTAATAAATTTTTAGGTCAAATTCCTACTTTACTGAATAAGCCCCATAATGTTATGAAGACTCGTGGAGTGCTCTTTGTTCCATATTTTAGAGAGTGAGAGAGATAGAGAGAATGAATGAGAGAAACACACAATCTAATAAACATTGTAATTGAAATTGCTACAGTGTCACATAGAAAAATAGATATTGTGTCAGCTGCAATGAATTCCTTTCTCACTAGAAGTTAGAATCTTCCATTACTCATGAAACTCTGGGAGATACATAAACCCAGCACAGACTACTGAACAGTGTGTCTCAGAATGACTAATTACTAAACAAACATGGACTTGGAAAGGAGTTATGAATGGATTCCCACAACCGGCATAGCTAAGTGGACATCTGCTGTTGTGAAGTAGCTGGCAATTTACTAGCAGTAAAGTGTTTCATACATCACCCTGTGAAAGTGTAGTGGTCACTGTTCAAATTTAAATCTATTTAACCACACAGTTTAGAGAAGTTCAATTCTTTTTGTTTCGTTTACTCCAAAGCAACCAGGCTTTCCATTTACTATACATCACAGGACAATCTTGGAACTTGCATAACCCATTGTAACTACTGTATAATATTATTAAAATTAGACAAGAGATAGTAGTTACTGTTCATGATTGTTCACTTCTGAACAAAAGGTACCATTATTCAGCTGACACAAAGGGTGAAATTTAATAAACTCGGAAAAGCCCGAATTTGCTTTTCCAAGAACATCTCGACTGTTCAAGTGGTAAAAATCGCTCGATATTTTCGATCAATATTCTCTCTCTGTCTTAAAAACTGACTCCTTCCTAGTCGGAATTCAAAGCTGCAGCATTGTAGCAGTGAAAGGAAAGTATCAGATTACTAAGCATGCACTAGCAGAATGAGTCATTGTGTGACCTCATTAGGGGGCTGGGCTTCTCAACACTATACAGGAACAAATACACAAAGAAATACAGGGGAGACAGGCTACAAGATTAAGAGGTGAGAACTGAAAAACACAAAATCGTTCTTACTTTTCAATGTTTAAGTTTATGTTTCTACATCATAAATATAATATGTGTGTATAGTTTGGTCAATAACTTTACTTACATTTTAACTATTATCATCTGAATCCATTGTCCGACTAGCCTGCCAGTAAACTGGAGAATTTCCATTAGGTCAACTGTCTTTGTCTTCTGGTGGGCCCAGGCAATGCCAGTCTGACACAGTTTCAATAAAAAAGAAACTGATTAAGGAATATTATGGGTAGCAACAGTGGGGTCAGGGGGGATTTTCCCAGTAAGGCATACTTTTCAGCTGGTCTGTATTCAAGTTTTTCCTCTTTCCTCTGGATCAATATGCAGATAGTTTCCAATGGTTGAACTTTATCAACTCGACCTCCTTATGCTCCTTCCGTGCTAGGTTACAGTTACTTAGAAAAGACATATTTTTATATCCATACTAGTGGACATTGCCAGGCAGATCACACATGCACAGGGTTAGCTTTTACATTAGGCCAACACACTTGACATACATCATTCAAATATCAGGATTTAAGAAACAGAATTGTATTTTTTGTTTACGCATCGCCGCATGCTTCATTCCAAGACAAAAGCACGTATTACATTTGTCTGTCAGCTGGGATAAAATATAGTTTACATTATTCAGAGACGTTGATAACCATAGTATAATATGGTCAAAATGGAATGAATAAAAGTTAATTTTTACTTGGAGGCAATCAAAACATGCTTGGTATAGTATAAACATGCATACTGTGGTATAGTATAAACATACATACTGTGGTATAGTATAAACATACATACTGTGGTACAGTATAAACATGCATACTGTGGTATAGTATAAACATACATACTGTGGTATAGTATAAACATGCATACTGTGGTATAGTATAAACATACATACTGTGATATAGTATAAACATACATGCTGTGGTATAGTATAAACATGCATACTGTGGTATAGTATAAACATGCATACTGTGGTATA